>CM031379.1:25381499-25584962 GCA_018290095.1 Polypedilum vanderplanki | reverse complement strand
TTGAATCTCCATAAAAATAGTAAGTTTTATTTCATAGAGTTGAAGTCATTAAATTAAATATTTATTCGGAATTAAATAAAAATATTTTTATCATCGAATTTCGAAAATTCGAACCAAAACTTGAAAAAGAATTAAAATTAATTTTTTCCCAATTTAGGAATTGTTTATTGAAAATTTTATCAATATCTGAAAAAATACTAATAAACATTAATGAGAATGGCTAGAATTAAATTTTTTTTTGGTTTTGGATTATTAACTGAAAAATATTGAAAAATTTTTCATGTTTTTTCATATTTGTATGGAGTCATTCCCGGAGTCGGGAATTCCCGGACTTTCATCGGGAACGGGAACGGGAATTCCCGGTCGGAAAAAGCCTAAAAACAACAATGTTCGGTCATGGCGATTGTTTAAAATGAAATTAGAATCGATATTTTATTTGCTGCTGTTTGGCAAATCGCTAGCAATTTAATCGAAGGTTTTCTCCTTCATGCTCTATGATGCTCAAATAAATAAATTAAAAGCTCATTCGAGTGAAATTGAAATTTTTTCAATCATAACTCACAATTACTTCCAATTACACTAGTTTTTAAAAGAGAGAAGAAGATATTGTGTAACTAAAGTAACTTTATATGCGTTTGACTAAAAATGGAAACCACAAAATGACTTTTTGACCTGAATGTGGAGCGGTACAGAATGTTTATCTTTATTATTATTTTTTGCATACTTTTTAAATTTAAAATGAAATCAATGATCACAATTGGTCGTTAAACTTTTATGTCACTCTGCTGTGTTGTTATTTACCGATATGGAATTAAATCTGAATTCTCACGACTCATCTTCCTCTCTCATTTACGTCAACGCTCAAGTTATGCAAATTTAATTGAGCAATCACAGAAACAGTAGCAGAAATCGATTGTGAATCAGTCGTGTACATTTTTATGACCTTCAGGAAGCACCACTGCATCAATTTAAATGAAATGAATGCTATGCAGACTATGTGTGTGGTGTAGTGCATCTGAGGGCGTAGCATGATGTTATCTTAATTAAATGCTTGTGAATGGACGCACAGTAGCGAAAATTAATCATCTACAAGCTGAATGATAGCAATATTGTGTTTTTTAATGAAGATGAACTTAAAGAGCGACAACGTTTGTTCTAACCTTGAAATGGTCTGCATGAGATCCATAAAATTAAAATAGCAAACATAAAAAATCATTAATCAGTGGCAGCAAGCAAAACTAATTAAAAGCGCGACTGCAAATGAGGAAGAATTTGCATTTTACACAGATCGTGTTGTGATTTTGATGGGACATGGCACTTAGCACTTTTAAAAATATTTTTCAGTTGACCACAGTGAGCTATAGAAATGATTTATGATGTGCAATTTCATGACAAGACAAAACAGCACATATGGACAAATGTCGAGAGTTGTTTTAGGCCTATAAAAAGATTTACAAGTGTTGTTTGTGTCTATGACAAGATGCCATCAATAAAATTGGCTATTTGATGTACACTCGTGTAACTTATAGTCTCTCAAAGTCAAATAAATCTTTTAATTTTGGTTTATCACTGCTTGTTAAACCTTGATGATGAGTGAAATCATCTTAAGTGACATAATGAAATGTTTATGAAATCTGAAAGTCAATTGAATTAATATAAAGAAATTATCAGTTCATGATTATTGCTCTTTTTTAGTAGAGAGTGAAATGCATTCAATGTTGTTATTACATGCTGTTACAAACTGTTACTTTCTTTCGCATCGATTTAAATTACATATACAAGTCACACAACTATTACTTTAGTATTTTTCTCTCTTTATGTCGCACTTAAACCAAAGAGATTAACTTTGCAAATCCATTAACTGATCGTTTGCTAATCTCCGCTTTTTAAAACAACTTTTAACATTCGATAAAGTTGTAATTTGATAATAATTATAACTTTGAATTGATATTTATAAGATTAGCAAAATTTAACGAATGAATTAAAATTTGACGAATATTTAACGAAGGCTTAACAAAAATATTTTGATTTGAAAAATTTCTCATCATTTAAAAATTTGTCGAAAATTTATGATAGATTTAACGAAATATTTTTGACGAAATTTTTAGTAAAACTTAACGAACATTTGATGACGAATTCAAAAAACTAAATTTTTACAAAGTAAGCTTCTCAAAAGAGTATTACACATTACAAACTTATCCAATAATCACTTAATACATGATTTTACTGAATGATATTTGATTTATTCTCGCAATCTTGCTATTTGACGTTTAAATGACAAAACTGTTTCACTCTCTCATGATCATGATACGGACGAAAAAGTCAAAAGAGATTTATGACCTCGTCGTTTAAACGACAGATTCACATTTATACAAATAAAAAAGTATATATTTCTGATTTCCATTTATGAGATCAAAATTATGAAATAATTAAACGATTGATTTGTGCGAGCATGATTGAAATAATAATTTAATAAAAAAATGTTTTTTATATTACGTCATTATGTGTGAATATGTGTAAGAGTTTCTCATGCATAACATATTGCAATATGTCAACTATTCTATTTTCGGCAATTTTTAATTAACAAAATTATGAAAAAGAATTTTTCTCATGAAAATTAAAAATCATAACATTTAATTACAAAAATAACTGGCGTCAGCGTCATAAAAAATTATTTGTGGTAACTTAATCAATGTTGTAAAAGAATATGAAATAATTTCATTGCAATTGTTTATGTTAAGCAATTTTTGACAGTTGAGAAAATTTTCACCGCCCATTTCGTGGGACAGCAAAAGAAGCAAACCAAGTTGAGCACGAGAGAAATTTAATGAATCGAAAAATAAATGACTTGTTAATTGGTAATTTTTATCATTGAATTTATTAAAGTAGTGAATGAATATTAAATTTTATTTTTATTGACTTTAAATAAAAATTCAACTCAAGAGGTGGACATTTTAAAACTTAAATTGATTTTAAATTATTTATTAAGAAAAAGTAATATGCATTAAATTTGAAAACAATAAACCGCGTTTTATTAAGGTTTTATGTTATTTGATCAATGCTAAACTTTGTAATAATTAATTATGAACTTGATTATGATAATCAAGTTGAACAAACAAACTTGATTTAAAATGACTTGAATATAACTTGACTTTCATATGATACTTGACTAGACTTGGTTTTTATGTTACTTGACTAAGACTCTAAGACTTGATTTTTTAGTGATTTGACTGAAACTTGCTTCGTTTAAGTTACTTGATTAAGTCTTGATAATTTTGTTCAACATTCTTGTAAAAACTTATTAAATATTAAACACATGTCGCTGAAATAAAAATTGATAATAAAACACAATTTAAAACTTTTATTTTATTAAATACTTTTTATTTTCAAAAAATGCTTTGAATTGTCGATTACAAATATCAGATGAATACGCTGTTGTAAAAAAGTAATAATTTTCGAGTTGTGATATTCTTCGAGAATTTTTTTAATCTTAATTTTACTAACTTGAGTAATATAAAATTTTAATAAGGGATTGAAGTTGATTTGATCTGAGTTTCATTTTCAGTTTTTACTCTTGTGCGATTTCATTTAATTTGTTTCCAACCACCGCATATAAAAATTATTTTTATTCTCTCGTTTACAAATTACTCAACAAAACAGCATTTTTCTCATTATCTGTATGTTCATTTCAGTTGTTCTTGTTTGATTGTAAAAAATATTGTGAATAATAATTAAATTACGATTATTATAAAAATTACTGATCACTAACTTTAACATTGCACATAAAACCCCGAATTATTTTATATAAAAAAAACTTGTAGTTTGTCATTTATTTTTATCAACAACAAACATAATTGTATGTGAGTGTCTTTTTTGTTTTATAGGGGAAAGAGTGTGAAATGATGATTTTAATAATTATTAAATAGAATCACAAAAAATAGTAAAGGAGGTGGAAACAAATATTTTTATAAATAATTTTTTTACTTTTCAAGTTTTTTCCTTAAAAATTAATCAAAATTTTCTAGATTTAAAAGAGAGAGGGAAGAAGAAGATTTTAATTTTAATTTAATGCTTGTAATGTAAATTACCTATATCAAAAAATGCGATTAATGATTAATATTGCAGTCATATTTCGATATTTTGATTATCGATTAAAAATCTAATTCATTATTATCATCAATAAAAAATAATATTCATTAATTATTAATTATTAAAAAAGTTATGGAAGGAAGAAAGAAAAATAGAGTTAAAAATAACATTTCTATAAAATAATAAAATAAAATATTGGTTGATCAGCCTTTCAAGAATTTCTCTTCTCTCAAATTTGTGTGTATGTCTTGTGTTATAAAGCAAGTCTAATCTATTAAATGCAAAAATCTCTCTCAGAGTTTTGTTAGAAATAAAAAAATTATAATTTTAATAGGAAGATGTTTTTAACAAGGAAGCGAGGAAAGTTTTTTATGTCATCTAATTTTGGACCGGCATTGGAAATGATCCAAGTAAGTTGTTAGCGAAGGTTGAATTTGTAAATTTGAAGTGACGTTTGTCGTAGAATTTTAAAAGTGCTGGTGAATATGGATGTTTCTCCTTTAGATGCAAATAATGAACTTCTGGTTCACTTGTTGTATGTCCACATTCTTCACATACGTACATCTATAAATAAACAAATATTTTAGCTAAATTTTACAATAAATTGTTTAAAATTTATTTACCTTCGTACGACGTTCTTTATATGCATATTGATGTTGAACTCCATGAACTTTTAGACAGTGTGATTCTAGTGAGCATCGTTGTGTGAATGATTTTTCACAGAGATTGCACTTGTATGGACGAACACCAGTGTGTGTGCGAGTATGTCTCTTTAAATCAAATGTATCATTGAATCCTTTGCCACAGAATGTGCATAAATATCTTTTAATGTCTGAATGACATTTCATATGTCGATTTAAAAGTCGTTGCAGGGTAAAGTGCTTTGAGCACACACGGCAGACAAATTTGCCATCTTCATCGGCAGCTACATTTACTGGAACAGTTTGAGCCTGCTTCTTCACTGGAACTTGCTCATCTTCACGTAATCGACCTGGAATGTTTTCAACAGCCAAAGGATTTTTAATTCCATGTCCTCCATTGACAAATTCTAATTGCACTTCTGCTGGTAATCCCAACTAGAATTGAAAAATAAAAGAAAATTACAAAAATTGAAAAAAATTAACATTAATTTTTGAAGATGATAAAATAACGGTTATTAAATTTTTAAAATTAAAATAACGGTTTAATTTTGTCATTTAAAAAAACAGTTGTTTTATCATCTTCAATAATTTTAATGAAAATTTTATCCTAAAGCACCCAACATGAGCAAGTTAAAAAAATTAAAAATCAAATTTGATATTTTCGATCTTATATGTAATTTACAGACAGAAAAGAAATAGTAAGTAAAGAAGTAGAAAAAGTGAATAACGGAAAAATAAAAATTCAAATACTAAAAGCTTTAAAAAAGATCAAGATCAAAAAAAGCTTTTATAAAAAAAAGCTTCAAGTGCAACATTTTGTTTTGTTTGAAAGAAAAGTTCAAATTTGAAAATCAATTAAGCCACTTGCTTACCCGCTGCTGTAGGACATTAATTTTCACGTCTGCAACAATTGGCGATTCTGGTACATTTGTCAACAAATCATTCAACTTTGCTGCCACCGAAACTCGTCGACCGCTTGCTTTAAGCGATCTACTTACATTTTGGATAGTAGCGAGAGCACCAGGTGGTGAAGGTGTTGCTGATGATGAATTTAATGAAGCCATATCACTGCTGTTAATATTATGAAGATGATTTGTCTGTGGCGAGTGTGTTGGATCATAATGAGAGGTGCTTGGTGATGGAAGTGACAAATTGCTGCTATGCGAATCAATGTCATATTGTTGCTGCTGTTGTGAAATATGAATGTTGCTATGCTCTCGATTTGTCTGATATGGTGGTGGATTTTCATAAATTGATGATGTCGATGAAGGTGGTGACGACTTGTAAAAAAGTTGTCGATCATTTTGGAAGCCATTATTATTGTTATTATTGCGACCACCAATTAAATGATCTTGAAATGAATCCAAATTGCTATGATGTTGTTGATTATGTTCGCCATTTGAATCAGGTGTAAGTGATGATGTTGATGATAATTCAAGTTCATTGCACTGATCATCTTCGGTTGGTAATCGTTGTAAAAATTGTGACAAATCAACAGCATCAGTTAAACTTTCAAGTAGTGCATGTTCATTGGGTGATGAAAAAGTTAAAGTTGCTGTCAATTGTAATGGATCAACAGCATTTGATAAATCAACCATCATTGAGTCAGTATATGAATCACCATAATTTTGTAATAAATTGCCATTTAATGAGAGTGTGTCAATTTTTCCATCATAATCGATATCAATTTCATCTTTAAGTATCAAACCATTCTGTAGATATGCATTTTGAAGTACGGAGTATTGTTTAGTGCCAGCATCTTGTGGACTATTTGGAAAACCATTAAGATTAGTGAGGTCACCATTAGCATCGCAGTCCATTTGGGTAAGGGATGAATTAAGTAGATAATTATTAAATGAGTTGTTATTGAGGCCATTTTGAGCATTGTAAGCATTTAGTCCGCCATTTGAGCCGCCTTTAAGACTTTCATAGAAAGGAGGCAGCGAACCAGTTGGCGGACTATTTGGTCCATAATTTGAACGGTTGTTATTATCACGGCCATTTCCACCTGCGCCGCCTGCTGAAGCTCCACCTGCTGAACCACCACAACCGGCTGAACTTGATGAAAAATTAATTGATCCGCCAGATGAACCATTTGATGTTGTTCCATTTGAATTATTTGCTTGTCCACCACCACTATTCGATGATGATCTTCCATGCCCTGCTGCTGCATAAATAATTCCAGCCAACTGACGAATCATCGGACTACCTGGTGGCAATTGACGAATTCTTTGCATCAATGCTCTCTGAATAATCACACGCTTTGCCTCACGAATGCGCTTCTCACGTTCTTCCATTTCATCAAATCGTTTAATTTTTTTATCTTCTTCATCTTCATTGCCAATTTGATCCAATTCTTTACGCTTTATTGGTGATGCCAAATCGCGTTTTTTTGGTACGTGATAGTCAATTGGATGTTCCTGTTCGGGCATCATCATGAATGGTTGATGAATTCGCTGTACTTGATGATAGCGTTGTGTATGTCGCATCATTGTTGGATGTGATTGTGGTTTATTCTTTGTTATAATTGGAGTTGTTGGAACTGGCGAATTTGATGCTGACGATGATACAGATGATGAAGATGGAACTCTTTGAATAACAGAACATCGAACAACAACTGGTTCAGTCTGTGAAATTGCTGGTGCAGTTGTTTCATCATTTTTCTTTTGTGTTGATAAATTTATAAGATTTGAATCTGGTAGAACTTTTGGTGGTTCTTTTATGATGCTTTCACCACTGCTGCTACTGCTGTTACTGTTACTGTTGTTTTGTAATGATAAGTCTTGTGTAATTGGTGGATATTCTTTACGTTGTGCTTGTGTCAAGACTCCAAATCTTTGCGGACTGTAAGGAATATCACCGCCAAGCAATGATGATTTAAATCTTAATGGCGGTTGTGATGATGTCTCGCCAAAAATGTCTTCTGTAAAGTATTTGAAAAAATAAAAATCAAATATTAATAAATGGAATTGTTGTATGATTTAATTCTTAAAATTATTTTAATATTCATTCAAAGAATTTGTTGTTTCATTCAAGAAATAACTTTTTTTTTTAAAAAGAACTTGTAAACTTCTACAAATTCTTTAAAAATAATAATTATAAAAATAACGGTTAAATTTATTTCAAATTTGTTCATTTGCTAACTCGTTGTTTACAAAACAAAAAAAAATTTCTTTGGAATTAATAAAATTAAATTGATTTAAATAGTAATCTAATAAGAAATAAGAATATAAATATTCAAATGAAGATTCCATTCACATAAAAGAACCAAAAAGGTTCTACTTATTATAATTTACGAGATCATCAAATAAAAGAATTTCCAAAAAAGAATTTCTTTAAAAATATTCAAATTAGCATCAAAAGCATGTGAGTTGCATCGATGATATTATGCAATTTGTGTGAGCTTGAGCTCGAACTTGAAATTTAATAATACAGTCAGTCAGCCGACTCAGTGTTCTCTCAGGTAAAATGTAAAGTGCATACAAGTACAGAATGAGCAAAAGCAAAACCTGTTTCTCCTTCTCGGCATTTTCCTTCTCATTCTATATTTGTATATAAGCACACACTAATGTAATAGCTCTCTCTCTTACTTACTTTTATAATGTCCAAATATGTATTGGTGCAATGAACAAAAGAATGAGAGAAGCAACAAACAGCGAAAAATAAGCGACTCTATATATAGCTGTACAAATAGTAAGAAGAGAGCAAAGGCAATAAAAACTGTTGCTTTTTTTTATCCAATTCAAGAAAAAAATCTTCGACCACTACAGTCAACAATAGTTTTATGAGACAGTGTTGGAAAGGTATGTATATAAAAATGAACATGACTGTGACCTAACGAGAAGAAAAAACGTAACATTAACATTGAAATGAAACTGGAAAATTGCTTTTTTATATACAGTTGAAAGAGGAGTCACAAGCATTGCTTACATGTTGTATAATAAGCACAAAAAATCAGATTTTTCTTACATCTCTTTTTTTGCTGCTAATTAGTCACTCACGTAATTTGTAGATTGCTCTTATTTTTTGCTTAATCAATTCCGCGAGTGCGTCGGCATTTTTCTCGATTTTCATGTTTAACGGACAAGTCAGTACTAAAGAACGAATCTAATTTCTGACCGCAATTAGCCTAACGATGACAATCAACAATCGTCTTCATGATAAGCGAACAAAAAATTGTTTAATTGGAATCGCTCTTATTATGTTGAAAGATTTTAATTATTGCAGAAATTAAAATTAATAGAGAGACATATTTTTTACCGTTTTTATTTGCAATTCATCCTATGGGCAAGATTTTAATTAGTAAGATCCAAATCATTAGTGAACTGTTAAAATTAGCAAATGAATGAGGAAAAATTGTCTTGTTGTAAAGAAGAAGAAAATTTTATTATCAAGTTTTTGTTTACAAAAAACATCAGTCGATTTTGTTTATCATTTTTATCAAGAAATTTGAATATAAATAGAGGAAAGACAAATCAAATTATAAAGTCAAAAACTTTCAATATTTTTTATAGTTTTATTTCTAAAAATGTTTCTGTTATTGCTAGTTTGAATTTAAATTCATTCAAATAGTAAAATAACATAAAGATGCATGCATAACGAAGCAACGTGTTTTTGTCAAGTGCATTTCTATGCAACATAAAGTTCTCATAGAAATAAACGTGATTTTAAAATCACATGACTGACATCGATGTAAGTAAGGACAAAAAAATATTTTCAATAGATTTTTTTTCATGAGCTCTAATGATAGAGTTATAGTTATTATTTGAAGGTGTGGCAAGCTAATTAAAAAAGCTCAACTTTAAATTATATCCCTAGTTAATACCAATTATGATTCTTTGATTGATTACAAAAAGAAATGTTTATAATTTAATTTGACCATGCCAGTAAAGAATCTGATTAGCTCTTTGCGTTTGATTTCGCCTTGACATTGAAAAATCCTTTATGTCTAACGTATGGAATGGTTCATTAACACTAAACGCAAACACGTTCTATTTGTGAATCAGTCTTTGAAGGTCAGAGAGTTCTTTGGCTATATCCAGTATGTCGATAATAAAATTAATGTTTATATATATAGAAAATAACGTTTGAAAATTTTATGCAAATTGCTAAGCGACACCAAAAATATCGTCAACAGTCAAATGCTATCATCAAACAATATACTGGAAAAATACGCTCTTAATTTATTCAATCGCAATTTCCATAGTCGAGCGCAAGCACATTGTCAACCTTTTTTTTTTTTGTAAGACACTTCGCCGCTTCAGCTGTGTAGTTTGCATTGAGCAAACATGTTTGTTTCTCTTTCATTTGTTGTTATTTATGATAACGGTTGTTTTGGGTGATCTGTTGATGTCTATAATACATATTAGAGGCTAAGGGCATCTATCAAGGACAAACAATCATGTGTTTGTATTTTTTACGCAAAAAAATAAATAAATAAATTAAAATTTCAAATAATGTGACTGACTCACAGCACAGTAATACAACACAAATGCTAAATGTGTCGACCCATTTAAATTAAATTCATTTTAACAGCCACATATGGACATCATGGTGAAATTCATTCAAGATCATTTAGGAAATTCCAGAAAAGTGATGAACGTGATTGATTTTTGTAATTTTATTGTTTACACGAAAGCGAAATCCTTCCACACTATTTCCCGTTTTATTCAGAGCTCAATATCTCATATGATGTTGATGATGCTCAAGTTAAAGCTCAAACTTTTATTTTCACACATTAATGTCAATTGATTACGCAAATGAACTGTTGACACAATCTTTTATTCATTGGGAGTAAGTTTAAAATTGTGCAAATAACTTCATAGTATGTAAGTAAGTGCCATCCAATGACACAAGTATGTAAGTGAGAAGAAGTCACAGCTTAATTAAATATTCCGTATGGAGACAATATTCCTCCTTCTTTCATTTATATATTCTCTTTCATTTTTCTGTTTCTTTCTTTACTTTTTTTTTGCAACAACACATTCCCGGTCGCCACTTAACGGTTCTTTTATTTTATTTTATTATGATGGACTCTGAGCTGGAATGAGCTCATTATTGGGGTAAGGCATCAAAAATATAAATAAATTAGAAAGCCAAGTGCATATAATTCATCTACATTACATTTTGGTTTATGAAACAAATGAAGGCCAATGACTGCACTAGTCAATATATTGCATTCTAAATGTTTTTTTATGGGCTTTTAATGTGAACTTCTTATCACATTAATGGAGAATATCATTGTGATGGCCACAGCTGTCAGTTGATGAAAACGAGTTTCCATTTTTTCTTTACTTCCTTTGACCATATTTAACATAATTAAACCATAATGAAACTCTTTTTTATTTCATTCATTCTTTTCTCCCGGAATTCATAGAACAAAAGCAAAGCAATGAATGGCAGCGTCCGGTGAATTTTTGTTCTTATGCTAAATATCATTGCAAAACCAAAAAAAAAATCAACGACAATCCATCTCGTTAAACATGAGATTTAATTAGTTTAAAATATTCTAAGCATGTGTCACTAAATTCATTGTTTAAAAATATTTTTTTGTGTGTTTTAAACCAGTGACCAATGTTTGATTATATAACAGTATTTGTAGTAGTATTTACATAAATATTTTATTTATTATACATCTATATATACACGCACATTGTGAGCTTCATTGCGGCTTCATTATGGATGAATATAAAAAAATTTATTCTCGTTTTTTAATGCTATGCTATTATTATTGAAGTGTTTGCGAATTAGTTCGTCAATTGTATGTCCGTTCAAAGAGCCACAATATAAGTGCGATATATTTGAAATATAATAGAAAAACATGGCACCATGACGATGGTGATAGAAGAAGTATGAAATAACACACAAATCGACTCTCTCAAGACCAATGCTAGATGTGAAGTTGAATGAACTCAAAACGAGCCATTTTGTTTTTTTTTCCTCTTCTCTCCATCGCGCAGCAGCAACAACGTCTTTTTTAGTCTATTATTTCTTCTACATTCTCATCGAGAGCTATGGCAGCGATTTCTTCTTTTCTATTATACTGAGAGAGTTATTTTCTAAGCTTCGCACTCCAAAGAACAATTCTTTTTCTTTTCAATTGTTTCTCTACTCTTGCGGTGGGAATCGCGGTTTCTTTCAGGCTAAAAAAAGCTTAGAACTTGAAACTACAAAAGAGATTTTTTTATTTTAAAAGTCTGTGAGAGAATTGACGGGGCTTGAGCGTTTACTTCGATTGAATATAAATTGCCTTCTGTTCTTGACTTTAATTCTACCCATATTTACTTCTTTATTTTGCCTTCAACCGTTCTGATACATGCACATATACACAATGTGCCGCTCTAACTTATATAACGACAGCAATTTTCCAACATAATGAAATCCGACGTTGTTGTCGTCGTCGTGTATTCTGTACTACTTCAAGGTGATTCTTATTTGATTGCAGGCAGAAATTGTGAGCGTTTTTCAATACATTTGAATATTCTGTTCTAGTGAGATTCTTGTAAATAAGCCTTCTTTTACTTATAATTCTATGAATAATTCTTAAGTTGTGAAAATTCTCATAAAATATGAATATGAATGAAAATATAAAAACATACAAACTTACAATGTTTGGTGATGAATAATAAAGAAGAAGAACAAGTAGCTGACTAATCTTATCGTGGTAAAAATCATTTTTTATGTGTGCTTTCAGTTAATGAATTATAAATAAGAATTTATTGTAATAAAATTCTTAACTTTATGAGTGGAATCGTAATTTTGCAAGTTTTATTGCTTTTTAAAATGAAACTTTTAAAGACTAACGGTTGGAATATTTAGATAAATTTTAAATTTTTTTGATTTGATTTGATTTTTCAAAAAAATTTGGAAAAATTTTATGCGTTAAAAAAATTTGGATAATTTTTTTATGAGACTCAAAAATTTATTTCTTTTATTTCAAAATAGTCATTAAATTTAAATTTTTCAAAATTTTTAAAAATCGTTAAGTTTTGAATTTTTGCAAAACTGTTAAATTTTAAAATTAAAATTTTAACAAACATTAAAAAAAAATCAAAAATTTCAAGAATTTTTTTAAATCAACGAATTTTATAAAAAAATTTATGAGTAATATAAAATTGCAAGGAGCAGTAAAATTTTAAAATTCTTTTAATTAAAAATATTCCATGCCAACTGCAGCTTATGTCACATTCAAAGTGCATTAACAGAAATAAAGATAAGAACTTGAATTGCATGCATCGAAAACTTTAAAAGTCTCAATCTATCTGGTTATAACCTTGGTCTTGGCATAAATGTAAGTCTTCATATTGAAAATATTCTACATACAAAAAACATTAATAAGGTGCGATGTAAACAACTGTAAGTTATAAAGCCACACATATATTACGGACAACATAACCAAATGATCAATATTTAAACAAAACGGTTTTTTTTTTCGCGATAAAATACATTTTAGTACTCGAACGTATGCGAAGGCATGGTTTTAGGTCAGGGGCAGCAAGTGAGATTGGTGAGACAACAATGTGCATAATCTTTAAATATACAAGTAAGAAAGGAAAGGAAAGAAAAGTAAATTATGTGAAATAACTGATAATTTAAGTCCTAGGTTAATAAATACTCGCGTGACAATCAACAAATAACCGCGACGTATAAGAGAATGTAAGTAATTTAATGAAAGGATGTTGCTTCCCATGACGATGATTATGAAATTGCTCTCTCACATAGTATAAGAGATTGCAATGCATGAACAAGTGACAAAAGAGCAACCTGTTGAAAATAAACTTGTTGTTGTTCACTGTGTCAATTTTTTGGACTCTATTCTACACACGTTTTCCCCTTTTTTTAATATGTGTCTAACATACATAAAAATTATTATTAATTCAAAAAAACGGGAACAGGTAAGAAAGAGAAGAAGCGAACAATAGTTATGGAACCATGAAATAAAATTCCCTTCTTTTACCTATTCATTCCCTTCTTTCTTCTACATACTCGAGTAACATGTGTTTCATTATATTTCTTCATCATCTATAAACGTGAAATCAAAGTTTCCTTTTTTAATTGTATTTGTGTGTGAAATGATAAAGGAAGAGAGGCATATGCGATATAAAAGAGATTCATCCTTCATTTTATTTATTTGAATAGGAGCAGCAAAAAAATTTATATATATCGCAAGGAAAAGATCGTGGGAGAATTCAAAGAACGATATTGAGTGATTTTTATATTTTATGTTCGGTCTTGCTCTCAGGTAGCAAAAAAGAAAAAAAATTATTTCAAGTTCTATTGTTTGCAGGTGAATACTTTTTAAAAATTTTGGGATGATCTTAAGGGTCAAAATAATTGAGCAATTGCGCAAAAATTTATGTAGAAAAAGAAAGAAAATGTAAAAAAAATAAGTTCATGCAAATTTTATAGAATTTTAGCTGCGCATTTAAGTAAAAATGGAACAAAGTGCTGATGATGATATGCACATACATGATTTGAATTCAAATTTTCTATTTTAGTCCAAAAGCAGCTAAACTTAAAAAAAAAATTTAAAATTCACTTACCAGTCTCACGCCTCTTAAGGCTATCCGATGAATTCGCATCAAAATGTTCATCATTAATCCTTTTCTTTGAGACAAGTGACAATGGTTCTTGAATATCCTCAACACGGCTCTTTTTCGGCTCTTCTGGAGCGATGCTCAATTGATTGTTTTTCGATTGAATTAAATTTTGTGATTCTTGCAAGCGCAATTGCTGCTGATGCAGTCTGTCTTTGATCAAAAATATTTTCGGCATTTTTATTCAATTTTTTTCTTCTCTCTTTCTCTTTTTTAGTTGCACTCTTGGGTTTATTACACAATCTTTATTTGCTTCACTTTATTTTTTTTTTCCTTATTAAAATTTTTTCTTTCCTTTTACATTTTTTGCCTTTTTTGTTTCTTTTAAAATTTTTTCAATTTTTTCTTGATTCTTCACATCACATTTCAGTCCTTAAACTTTTAATTTAACTTTCTTAACTTTCCCGTTCTCACTCTTTTCTTTTCTCTCATATAAAAAAATGTTCTTATAAAAAAATGTTTGATAAATTTAAAAACACGACTGCACGTTTCAAAAGACGAAATGAGAATGAGCGAAACGAGCTTATTTCAGTTTTTGCTGCTCTGCTCTTTCCGAATATTTTCAATGTGTTAGTAAACTTCGTATAGAACGATCGTACGCTCTTTTTTATTGAGCGAACCTCACAAGCAAGTAATTTTTATCATTTCTCGATCGTGCTTTCCACTTGGGGATTTATGTGAAAATTCAAATTAAATTGCCATCATTTAGAAAAATTTATTAAAATTTTAATTTTATGATTGATTTAGTGATGAGATCAGGTTCATTCTTGCAACTTTCTTGCTTATGAAATTGACACGAATGAGAATTTTTACTTCTTTTACCTGGTTTTTGTTCAAAGACTTAAGATTATACTAATGATATAAGAGATTACCTACTTTGAACATCTTAATTCTTTCAAATTATTGAATAAATAAAAATGATTTATGCAATTATGAGTATTAATTACTAATGGACTAAAAATAAAATCATTTAAAGGAATATTTAAAATTGTTATGATAGTTCATTTAGAAAGAAGAAGATTGAATTGAATGATGATTTCATTATTAAACAAAAAAAACTATTTGGCTGTTCATTCTAAATTTATTGATTTTATTTTCAGTTTTGCAAGAAAGAGGAATTTCTATTCAAAATGGTCTAACATGCTTTAAAGTGTAAATTATTTTTCTTTGAATTTTTTTCAACTTTTGTAACATTTTTTAAGAATTTTAAAAATCGTTTTTATTTAAGATTTGGTTCATTTGAACATAACGATCGATTCAAATTTAAATTACGCGTAGTTGCGCGCGCTCAAAAAAATCACAGTCATTGAAAATTTTTTGTTTACATTTTGTCAATTTTGAAATTTTAATTCCTAATTTCCTAATTATTGCAATCAGTGACAGCTTTATTACTAAGCTTGTTCCAACATAGTGAAATTATAAACTGCGTTTTCTATACAAAAATGCTCTGAAAAAATCATTTTAATTATTTGTAAATAAACAAACAGAAAGAAAGAATGATCTAGAGCTTACAATAAATCATTAGTTACTCAAAGAACATAATAGACTCTTGAAGAAAACAATTTGCAAGTGCTTTCATAAATTTTAAAAATAGTATCAAATTCTTGTAACCGTCTTCTATTGGAATCAAGCAAAATTCCAGACTAGGACACTCGAATAAAAAATCACGAAAGATCTCAAAAGATTGCAAAAGATCACAAAAGATCGCAAAAAATTGTAAAAATCGTCGAGTGTCCTTGCCTAGGCAAAATTGAAATTTTTTCCGAAAATTTGATTTTTGCTTCGAATTAAAGAAAATTTTATTTAAAAACTGTTAAAAAATTAAACTTTCTTTGTAATTTCAAAAATTAACTTGAAGTTTAAAAAAATTTTAACAGGTTTTAAAAAATTTCAAATTTTCCAATATCTCATGTTTTGATTCGAATATAAGTACTGTTTCTTGTATTTGTATTCAAAGACCATTCCTTATATCCGAGGGAAGAATTATTTTTAATTTTTCAACAAAAATTTTTCAGTTATTCTAAAAAATTCAAATTTTTACAAATTTTATTCTTGAAAGACTCATTTAAATTTCATCATTTCTTATTCAACAAATTCCATAAAATAATAAATTCTACATATAAATTTCTTTCCTATTTTCTAGCTTTCATTCAATAACATTTATATCTTAACAGTAGCTCAATAAAAAATTAATCCTCACAGCAAGTTCCTCTAAATGAATTTGCAATAAAAATAAAATCTTGTTCTATAAGCAGTGCAAGTGTTCTATTCTATATTACAAAATATTCACTTACTTTAATGTTTTTCACACAAATCATGATTTTAGGATTCATCTATAGAGTAAAATATTATAAATTCCATATAAAAAATTTATTTTGCATGCAACAAGAGATGAGAAAGAGAGAAAGAAGTTGTTCGAGGAGATCAGCAGTAATAAACCTTGAACGCAATTTTGCCTTGTAGGATCGTCAGCGAGTATGATATAAAAGAACAGTAAGAAAGAGAAAGAATTAAGGCACGAAAGAGACGTTATTCGTTTATGCAGTATTGTATACATAATACATCTCTGTTAACCTTGAAACACTGAATTAAAGTGAAAAAAAGGGATAAAGCGACCTAAGAAAAAAGCGAATTTAAAAGTAACAGAAGATAACGAGAAAGATTACTGAAAAGAAGGCAAAGCGAGTAAGAAAAGAAGAGAGAAGAAAAAAAAAAACGGTCAAACGAAATGAAAGAAGGAGAATGCGAAAGCACTAAATACTTACAATAATAAAATTGAGGGAAGACGGCATGAAACTGGATTGTTATTGAAATAAAATAAACAAACCTGATTCCAGGCTCTCTTATATATTTTTTTATTCTCTTTACTCGCTTTCAAACTCGTTTTCATCATTATTGTTCCACTGCACCATTCCGATATTACGAATGGAATGTCAAAAGACCGAAAAAAATACACATAACAACTGAAGATTCCGTTTATTCTTCTCAACTGCATTTAATAACAATGGATGGATGAAAAAAGAAAAAAGAGAAGAAAAATTGCAACAATCGATGCTGCAGTAAAGGATCATCATAAAAGAGAGGTGAAGAGAAGGCTGAAGGCACAAGACACAAAATTTCGTAACTAATTTACATAAAATTGCATGCTATTTTTCTTTTGCCTGAATTTGTCCGTTCATAAAAATTGCAAATATAAAAGGATTTCTCCTCCCAGTTAAAGGATTTTATGACAGTTATGAAAACAATAATGAAACAGTAAAAGACAAGCTGTAATTGTCAATAATATAGAAAGACAATGATCCTCCCACTTATTTTATGCTGCTTGTGTACTCAAAGGGTTTTGTGCACAAAAATTACGTAATGTTGTCAAAGGATTTAAGAAAAACAATTGAATAATTTTATTGAGGGTTTGTGTCATATACACGCATTTAAGTTTTTTTAATTGCACTCCGCTGTATAAAATGATAATTTGAAACTTTCTTGCTTTTCTACCTAACCAAAAAAATAAATTTCAATTTTTTATTTAAAAAGTTTCAAATGTGCGGAAAGCAGAACTTCCTTTTTATTCTTGAAAGAGAGAAAAGAATAAGAAATAAAATCTATATCCGCTATTTGAGAGTTGTGAGATTCATTCATTAAATTCTTAGCTTGAAAATTTGGCAGTTATTTTTAATTTTCTTTTAGCGCATTTTTTTAATAAATTCAAAATTTTAGGAGAAAAATGCGTTAAAAATTTAACGTTTTTGTTTTGAATTTTATTTATTTTTGATCGTGAAATAACGAGGCTTTAAAATATCTTTGATTTACAATTCTGTTTTATAAATTACTAAATCATTGTTTTAAATATTTCGTGCGTGATAATCAAGTGAATAAAAGAAGTATATCAGCATTTTTCAAAAAACATCGATCCACAAAACAAAATTTTCAAGAAAGTTCCAGGAAATCAATAAAAGCATCTCAAATCGATGAGAAGAACATTTATTTAGCATTACCTAGGTTTACAATTAACCATCAATTTAGCCTCTTGACACTTGATACTTTTTCCGTTTCCTTATTTGCAAAAACTTGAAAATTTCGATTTCTTCTCGTGTTGAATTTTGTAAAAGAATAAGAAAGAACCTTTTTGTATTGTTCGATGACTGCTTTTATTGCTGCTGCTGTTTGATGCCCATTTCAGTTATCCAGTCATACAAACATACAATGCCATTCATGGAACGCACCGGAAATCGAGAATAAAATACGAAGAAAAATCGCACATTAGTGAATTTTTAATTTTTTCTTTCTTTTCTCGTTTCAATTCTTTAATCGATTAGCGGATTCTACATGCGTTTCATTCATGAAAAATATTTTTTTTACAATTAGATAGAATATTTCAAGCTATCCACACAAAAAATTGATTTAAATTACAATCATTTAGCTCTAATAATAAGAAAAAACGGAGCAAGTTGAAATTGAGACAAAAGAGAAAAATTAAAAATTATATCGCCATTTATAGAAATTTTATTCTGCTTCTCACATGCACACCAAGAGTTAATAATTGGATCAAAAGCCGTTAGATTTTAATTTCAATTAAAATGAAGCAAGTAAGATTTTATTCCCATGTGTGTGGTGCTTTATGAAAAGCCAAAAAAAAGATTTATAGGCGATATTCTGTGGAAATAGTTTAAAGAAATTATTATTCCCAAGAGAGAGAATTAATTGGGCAAACAAGCAAGCAAGCAAGATCGTAAAAAAGTCGAAATTTTTTATTGCCATTTTTATTTTATTTTATTGCAAAGTTTTCTTAATTAATTACAGATCTGTTGATTTGTGTAGAACCCATCAATTTTTATACCTATAGCAAATCTATAATTCAATTAATGAAGATTCTTTTCTATGTAGAATATTCATTTTCATTTTGATGGATTTATAGATGGTGAGATTTTATAATAACTGTTATAATTCTTTTCTTTTCTTTCTTGTGGCTAATTCTAATGAGCCAATCTGTTCATCTTAGCAATAGAGGTGAGAATTTAGTCAAGATATTGCTAATTTTGTCCGTATTAATATTCTTGTGAGTCCAATGACTTATTCAGGTGCAAAATTCAATTAACTTTCTTCACCTCATACCGGTGGAAGTTGCAATAAAAAAATTGAAATCAAAACCTGAAAGAACGGAACTGATTTCAGAACTGAGATGAGAAATGCCGACACGAAATCTAATCAAAGAATTTCATTTAAAATTTGCTCTTATTCTTACCATCATGTAACAGTCAATTAAATTGTTTAATTTCTAGATTGATGCACATAAGAATTGCTTACCATAACTTCTTTTTATGATTACTTTAAATTGCACGATGCGATGCATTAAGACACAAGGAATCATTATATTTATTATATCTGTTCTATGCTCATGGGCATAAACTTAGAATTCCCGCTTTGATACTTTTGCATATTTTTAAAAAGCATGATTGATTAATGGCCAAATTTTTATCTTTTAAAAATTCCATTTGTGTGATGATGAAGCAAAAAGTTCTGCTCAACATATCGACATAATGATGTTTCTAACAAAAAAAATCCAAGTCAGAGTAAGAGAGAGAGAATTCAAGAGCATGGAAAATTATGATATTCTAACCAACGGATTCTTTCTGCCGTTTCCGTCTCATTCTCTCTATCTCTCTTTCCTTCATCCACAAGAAACACAAAATACAACAATCTTTGCCGGTTTTTTGCTGCTATTTGTTCCGTTTGAAGAAGCATACATTGCTTTGTAGTTTTTTTTATTCTCTTTACTTCTTCTCGCTCTTCGCTTCCATTTCATGTAATTTTTGATGGTTTCGGGAAAATAAGATTCTAATGCTGAAGATTCATACTTCCCCGAAATATACATACTTTTCGCGGCTCGTTGAGCTCGTTCATGATTGTTGTGAAACACAATCATTGGATTAGTCAGGGTTTGAAGCACTTGCTTTAATACTTTATTATTATGAGAAAAAATTTCTTACCTCCCTGCACAACGTAAATGTATATCATTCGGTTTATGAATGAGAGGAAAAATAGCAAACATTATATTTTTTATAGCGGTGTAATTAAGGATTCTAATGGTTGCGTTCATAAGTTCTAAGTTTGAGTTTTTTTGGTTCCGCGTGAATTGTTCCCATTGGCATGATGCAAAAAAAGATTAATTTCTACGCAAAAATTGCAATAACATCCGCTCGATCAAATAACAATTTTCAAATACGCACATATTCCAGATGATGCTAAAAATGTAATTAAGAAGAAAATTCTTTTTCGACAATTGCGAAATATAAATTGCGCAATTTAAGTTCAATTTACTTTTTTGATAACAATGATTTTTTACAATATGAAATTTTTGAACATTTTGTCAAAAAGTTTTGAAATTTATTTTCAAAGTTACTTTTTTGAAAACTTTGTCAAAAAGCTTTAAATTTTTCAAAAAAAATTTTTTTTTGACAATTTTAATAAAAAAATTTTCAAAAAAATTCGAAATTTTCATATTAACCGTTATATTTATTTAGTTTCAAAAAATGCGTTACAAATCAATTTTACTTAAAAATTTCATTCAGTTTCATCCCAAAGAGGAAAAAAGTAAAGAGTAATGAGAATTTTTCGTTGATTTTTTTTGCTCAAAAAAAAAAAATTGTTTGCGCCAACCGGTCGGGACAAATGAAAGCAATCAAGCTTAGTTTAATGAACAAAAATTTTCCTTCCTCTTCTTGTTGAGCAAGAAGAACATTCGAGGAACATCACCTGTACATATACATTGTCAAAAACGTGTATTTGCCGCAAATCATCCATTAAACGAGTGCATACTGCGAGCAATAGAGAGAAAGAAAGAAAAGAATCTTATCGAGAAAGGAAGTTTTTAACGTGTTCTCGCCATTTGTCTCTTCTTCCCATCAGCTTCACCTACTTGCATCCAGTTTTGTTTTTGTAACTTTGCAAGAACCACAAGTTGTTGGCAAAATAAGAAATAATTAGCGATTTTTATTTAATGCACCTTTGAGGGAGAGCGCATAAAAAATATGTAAAAAGAATTTGTTGCTTTGGTAAATAAAGCAAAAATAAGAGGAGAAGAAACATGTAAAACGGGTTACAGCAGCAAGGCAATCCAGAGAATTGACTATAATTAGAAGCAGGTACATACAATCTGTCGCTATGTTCTTCTTATGGTTTAATGGCTTTTTAGTAATTTATGCTTGCAATTCATAGATGAGGAACATCATTATGTAACATGGAAGTGCATTAACATCATGTTTCATCACCTTGACTTACTCTTGATTGAGAAAAAAAAGCTTTATAAATCAATATCATGCAATTCATTTTTGGTCGAATGAATTCAAGTTCAAAGCTGTTGCTGCTGCTCTTGCCATTTGAAAAAGAAATAAAAATCATTATGCAAGTTCAAGTTCAAGCAAGCTGCAAAAGAAAAGAAATTTTTTTGTGTGCCTGCATTTTTTTGGCATGATGACAAGTTAAGTTACGCAGAAATTAAAAATTTCATTTGATGTTGGTGTTCATTCATGCAGGTACCATCAGAGCAGCGGTTCTACGTTCCAGTCGAAAGAGTTGCAGCCACGATAAGTCATTAATAACTAAACACAAGAAAGAATTTCATAATATTTATTTTTTGCTATTATCGACAAAGTATCATTCTCGAAATTCCATCAAACAGCAAGCAGAAGTAATCAATTACAACGCCTAATCGTCTTGTTATGATCATAATTCAAAAAATTGAGAAACTTTTTATTGTTTATTTGTTTGTGCAAACACAAAACCAAAAAAATTTATATTTATACACACATATACATGTGGATGTTAAAAAATGGACACAAGAAAAAAAGACATCACAAGAGATTTCTGAGCTCTCATGCGCGCGCAAAGAAATTTACATCCAACACACAAGAAACAATCTAACGGTTCTTTCCACTTCTCTCTTTGCTCTTTCCATATATATACATATTCGGACTGCTTGGACTTAGAGAGCGCAAGTTTGGCTGCTTTTTTAAATAAACATCAAAAAAAAAGATTGTTTTTCATTCTTTTCTTATAATTCATTGAAATTTCTTTCATTTTAATCAAAAATGTTAAAGAAAGAAAGAGAAAAAATTTCCTACATTGACGATTATGATTGTGTTAATGATACTTATACTTGTTTTGGCCATTCTGTTCGCGCTCATGTGAATATCATCATTCCAGAGATAGATGGATGAATTGGGGAATAGAAAAGAGTGAACGTGAAGGTGTTTATTGCGCAGTTGCTTTCGCGTGAGATTTTAGCTTTTAGATTATGCTGAATAGCTTAAATATACTAATTTTGATTTTAGGATGCCATAAATTGAGATATATTATAAAATTTTCTTGGTAGATTAAACAGGAAATTGCTATAATGTTATTTTTGTCTTTTTTTACTTTTCTGGATGATGATAAATTTTTTATTTTATTTTTGTTGTTGTTTAGAGCTAAGAGCTGGAAATGAAAAAAAGTTGATCCAGCTAGAATTTCTATTGATATTTTCAAAATAATCTTTTTGCAGCGAATATTCTCTTTGACTTTACTATTGGTCTTTTTTTTAAAACTTAAGAACTTGAAATGCAAGAATTTTCATTTATTTTTCAATATTTCATTAGTTGTGGCCTAAATTTACGGTTATTTAAAATCAATACAAAACATTAGATTGAAAATTTAGATAACAAAGATCAATAAAATTCTAGAATTCGGACTTGAACTCAGGCCTACGTGCAAGTTGATTTACAAAAAATTGTTCTTACTCATTTAAATTTTATTCAATTTGGTTGTAAATTTGTAAACTTATATAAAAATATGTTTCACTTGAATTTACAAAGTTTCGGGCAAATTAAATAAAATTTGAATAAGTTAGAACAATTTCAGGTGAGTCAAGTTGCATGCAACTTGCATGCAATCCTGCGTTCAAGTCCAAATCCTGTAAAATTCTAAATTAAAATTAGAAAATTCAAGTTCAAAAATTTAAAAAGGTCAAAACCTGAAAATTAGATCAAAAATTTTTAAGATCAAGTTTAAGATCAAGATTAAGTTCCAAAAATTATAAAAGTTCTTTAAAATAAATAAAATAATTTTTATTAATTTTTTCTTTTGTAATTCTCGAACAATTTAAATGTTAAAAAATGCTGTTCCCTAAAAAGAATAATTATACTTCTAGAATTGTAATACAACAATAATAACAAAATTCCTTAAATAATCTATTTTCAAATTGTAATCCATAATAAATAGTCTATCCCAAATCCAGAAAGAATTAACGACGTTAATATTCTAAAGAAATCACTTCAACTTCTCAATCATTACAGCCACTCTAAACTACATACATACATAACAAAAAGCCTTCCCCTTGAGAGTAAACTTTCAAAGTCAAATTGTATTATAATAAATATCGATCGAAATCATTTCTTAATTCGCAATGAGAGTAACATTACCTCATAGCTTCAACACATAAGCAAGCAACAAAACAAGCGAGCCGAAGAGAAGAGAAGAGGAAAAAAACAGCAACAACTCGCTTCATCTCGTTCTTTTCCGTGCCGTGTGCGCGCGCGCTCAAGAAAAATGTCAATAACCTGTAAGACTTTTTTCAAGTTTCAAAGTTAAAGCAGCAACAAAAAAAAAGCATCGCTAAGAGCTGGCATGTATTGTGAGAGAGAGAAGAGGAAAAAAAATACAGCTTACCGGTTATTGAGGTAGACTCGATACTGTCAATGTAAGAGTGTGAGGCACAGCACACATGAGATGTCAGCGTGACATTGTGTCAGAACTTTTGCAATTTAGGGATGGAGTAATTATAAAAAACTTCTAGAATGAACAATGAGTAATTTGCAATGCGGTTGTGTGACGATTAGGTAGCGTGGTAAAGGTGCTATTCATGGTTTGGAAATTTGGAATTTTAGAATGAACTTTTATTGAAATTTTAACGAAAAGTTTTAATTAATAAGAATAATTAATTTATGCAAAATAAAATTGAAAAATTATGATTTAATTATTGGTTGACCAATTTAAAAAGATTTGGTTAAAATATTGCTCTGTTTAAGAAGGAAATTTAAAAAGAATTTCAATTGTGAATTTTAAAAATTGCAAAAATTCAAATTCTACAAAATAAATATTACAAAAAAGTCTACAAACTTAGGTCTCCAAAAAATTTAAATTTTAGACAAAATTTTAAGTTAATCGATTCATATAGCAATTGTTAATAATATTATCAAAATCTAAACAATCAAGACAGAAAAGGGAAAAATATTTAATTTACAAAAATTGATGTTTTGGATTTTTGTTAAAAATGTTCCTAAAAGTTCAATTTGTAGACTAAAATTTTTAAAGAAATTTGTAGAGTTCAAAATGTCCAAACCTTGTTAAGTTTTAGTAAATTTTCTGGAAGACTTGGCAACATCAACGAAAGATCTACATTCTTAGAAAAATAAAAAATGAATAAAAAGATTCCACGCAACATGCCGGTTAGAATGGTCATTCGACCGTTTCATTGATTTCTTGGCTTCAGAGAGCCCATCCGTCGTATATTAATTTTCTAGCTCGAATAAAGCCCTAATTGCGGGGCTCATTCGTGCATGTGGCTAGAAATCTCATCCCAAGTCACGATTTCATAGCGAGAAAGAGAAAGAAAGAAGGTTCTGCCACAGCAGTAGTCGTGGAGTCGAGCATTGAAAATTTATAAATTTTTTTTTCGAAAGAAGCGAAACAAAAGACTTTGGCGAATGGCTAGACGTGAAACTGTGTTCAGAACACAATTTTATCTCATTTCCATTCCTTCACTCTTTCTCTTTCTTATTTATGCCCTAAGTCTATCTATTAAAGGAACAATGGGTCTCTTGATGAAAATTAAAAAAGAAGTTTTTTTTTTCGAAAGAGTCAAGAGATGAAAATAATAATAATAATGCTTGAATTGAGTGTTTGTGTGTATGCTTGAGATTGAAAGAGATGAAGTAAAAAAAGTGGAACAATCAAAGTGAGAAAAAGAAGAAAAAAGAATTCTTGAGAAGTTCTCACACACACACGATGTTTGTGCTTACGAGTAAGCATGATTCTAATGCGCTATTCATGGTCGCTGTTAATCACAATAATTCTACTTTTCTTTCTCTTTTCTTACTTGCTGAAATTCTTTTTCATCATGTCATTTCGCCACTACTATTGCGCAATTTGCAAACAATTGCCTCTATCTCTCACTCTTTTTATAAAAATCATTTTCCCATCCATACAGAATATTTCGAATAATTCATAAGAGCTATTATGACAATTTTCTTATGTAACAATCTAATTGGCTGAGTAAAGTGATGGAAGAAAAATTCTATAAATAATTTTCTTTTGTTGTGCTTTTATAGTGTTATTGTCATTTTATATTTTGGTATTTTGTAAATCTGTCAATTTATTTTCTAAAAATAAACTTTTTAATTTAACGGTCATTTTGAATTTAAATTTTTTTAAATTAAAGAACATTTTAAAAATAATTTTTTAAATGAACTTTTTTTAAAAAATTCATTAAAATTTCTATATTTTTTAAAAAAATCACAACCTTTACTGTTTTAGAATAAGACTTCAACTTTAACGGTCATTTCAATTTCAAATCCAAACAATTTTTTAAAAAGACCAGAAGAAAAATCTTTGAAAAATCTTTAAAATTCTTATAAAACTTACCCAAATAGATAAAAGAAGATAATTTTAACCTCTAAAAGTGTCATTTATATTAATAAGAATATTTTTCTATGAAAAAATTCAACTCTATGGTAATTAAAAATGAATCAGTGAACTTTTAACATCTTTCTGTGAAAACGTTAGATTTCTCTCTTCTTGTCATTCGCTCGTTTAGTTTTTTATTTCCATTTAAATGGTTGTTTATTTTTTGTGGTCGAGGATGTTCACTAAAAGAATCAACAGCGCTACGGAATGTTTCATCATCTTAATTATTCGGTCAAAGACATTTCTCGGTTAGACTCTGCGATTTTTCTTTTCTCCATAGATGAATATGATGATGATGTTTTTCTCATCATCATTCCTGTCTAAAAATATATATTTTATAAATCCAAATATCGAAGAAATATTTGATATGCTAATGAATTTCAATCTCTATAAGAATGTTTTCGCTGTGAGAGAGCAAAAAAAATAAAAAAAGAATTCTCTTCCGAAATGGATGAATGTAAATGTGTATAAGATGTACTTTAATAAAGGAAAGATGTTGATGAATAAAAAGAGGCAATGTATGGATAGAGGAGAAGAAATGAAAAGAGAAATCTTTAGGTTATCGGGTAATGATGATTTCGAAATGTTCGAGAGTGAAGTGAAAGAAATAACAAGAAGAAAAGAAAAGGAGTGATAAACAAATATGAGTATATTGAGTAAGTAATTTAACAATGTATACATAAGTATAAAACAGAAATAGAAGATTTTAAATGTTAGAGTTTTATTTAAAAATAACGTATTTTTTAAAAAATTCTAGATCAAGATCAAGTTCAAGATCAAAATTTAAAATCTCAAAAATATTGTCATTAAAAAAAATTTAAACTTGAAAAGTAAAGTAACAAAATTTAAAAATTCGTAAATTTTAAAATATCTAAAATTTTGATAAGAATGAAATAAAAAAAAACATTTTTGAAAATAAAATCATTTTTTTTAATTTAAATTTTTTAAAAAATCCGTTAAAATAAAAAAAAAAATAAAAGAGTTCTCTCTCATTCTAGGATGAGCGTCATACTAATATAGTGTAGTTGTGTGTTAATCAGCATCCAATAACAACAATTTTATGACCTTGGATTGAGTCTTTAAACCCAAAAGAAGTGAGGTTTCGCTCGTTGATTGTGTGTTTTTCTTTTGCTAGCTGTATTCTCTTATTTACCTCCTCGTACTCATGCTCTTGTGTGTGCTTATTTTTATATCTTGTCGTTTCGCTCCTCCGGTTTGACTTAGTGTCTTATATTATATATATTTTCCCTCTTCTTCTGCGCCTGCCTGCCTGTCACACGTCGCAACTCTCTTAACGATTTCAGAATTTATGGTGATTCGGCAATAAACGTTATTTTTAAAAGAATTCTTTTATTTTTTATTGAAATATTTTAATTATATTCTTGAAAGAGTAAAAATAAAAATCGATTTTTTGGTCAAAAAGAAGCGGCCAAACAAAAGAACTACAAAAATGCTCCAGCAACTGTTAATGTATTTTTATCGATATTTTTTGGATGCGTGCAACAAAGCAGTCAGTAAATGAAGAAGAAGAACTTTTTGGCATCTTTGTTGACTTTTATCCGTTTCTTCCGCTCAATTCTTCTTTTATTTCATACTAAACGGTTCGATTTTTTTTTATTCTTAGATCTTCTTGAAAATTACATAATTTTCTTTCTTTTTTGAATAGTTTTTCTGATGGGAATTGGAGCATTTTTAGTTGTGCTTTTAATTCGATAAGGAGCTCGCATTTGCTGACCACCAAGCGATGCTGATGTAATAACTCATAAACACATTCATTGTTTCGTTCTCGTTTTAGCATGAAATTGTTCTTTGGCGTTGCCCGCACAAACCAGAACCCAACAAAGTTCTGTAGAATTAACCTAGAAACGAAGCTATAATAATATTTATAGAGGCAGTAATCAGCATGTATGAAAACATTTTTTCTCGCTTGCTTGCTTGCTTTATTCCCGATTTCAATCCAGAATCGACCTACGCCCGTCATACATACACACACATACCTTTAAGTGCTGACTTAATTTTACCTCATGAAAGAAAATATTTTTTTTTTTTTTGCTAAAATAGGATAAATGCAAATTAAAAATTCGTAACGTGTCGTGTAGAAGTTTCAAAATTCAATTTTTTGTTTTTCGTTCGTCAATGATTTGCGAATATTTTCTGTACCTTTGGCAAACGAATGAAGCACATAAAGAACGCTAAATATGTAGGTAAAAGAATTTTTCAATTCAACAATAAAATAAATACAAACACTGAATAAATGTGTATGTTTAAAATGCGGGTGTTTAACTTAGAAAGAACTTTTTAGATAAAAATTTAAAGCTTTTAGAAACGCATTTTTTACAACTTTTTTAAATAACGATTTTGTAGAATTCAAATTCAATTTATCTGAAACCAACTTCGTGTTATTGACATTTTTTAAATTGTCCGTTAATCAATAAATTTATTTTTTTATTAAAGATAAGCCATATTGATTGAACAATATAAACCCTAAAAGCAATTGTAAAAAAATTTCTTATTAGGTAGAGTATCAATTTTCAAACCATTTGTTTATTTTACATTAAAATTAAAAATTCAATCAAAAAAAGACAAACTGCATAAAAATTCAAAATAAATTTTCAGCTAAATCTGTGTTAAATATCACATTACTAGCTGACTGAATTGTTCGACATAGAAGCATGAAGTGATTCTCTCTTCAATTTTTTTGTTTGTCTACTCATTTTAAATTCTTCACGACGTTCTTTTTTGTCAACGACAGTAAAGAGCAACAAGAAGAAGAATTTGCAAAATTTTAGCATCAGAATAATATTTTTTATGGACATGACATGAACTGCTTAAATTTCGGTAAAAAAAAACTTTTTTGATGGAGGATTAAAATTGCATTTTAGCACGAGAGAAAGAAAAAAATGTACGATATTTACCGTTATTGAATTAATACTCAATTAATGCACTTAGCCTAGTAAGATAAGAAACAAGAGACATAGTAAAGTATGTGACTTAATGGACAAAGAATCAAAAAAATTAAAAAATTGTAAGAATTCACCCACGCACATATATTTTCCCATAAATACCTTCTGCTTTTAATAATTAAAAAATTCAACTGACTAAACGGTAAAAAATGGCGTTCACTTAGTAGTCATCGTTTGTTTTGTGTTAATCTGAAGGTCATTTAAAGGCACAAACCGTACGATTGGACAATAAAAGACATATGGCTGTGTATATGAATGTATGCTTTAACAACGATTAAAATTATCACTCTCTTTCAAGTATACTGAGCACTACTGATCATTGCGTCATCATTTTGGTTGAACTAAATTTTTTTCTTTCTTTCTTTCTTTCTTTCTTTATCTTTCAGAACTTGCTGTTTTTATATGTGGGATTTAATACTTTGTTTATTTATTCTTCTTTTTATATATAAGACCTCATTTTAAGTTAGGGATGAATCACATGTCTATATTTTTACATACTCAATTTATCATGATTCATCAACTTTTTAACTCATTCACTTATAAGAAAGAGAATTCAGATTCACTTCCAATGAAAATAAATGAAAAGAAAAAGTTTACTTATCTTGTGTTGCTTATTCAAATGAGAACTTTGTTGGGTAAAGATGAGTCAATATATAATGATGGAAGAAGGACTCACTCATGTTTGAAATGGGGTCACTCAAATAAGATTTTGTGCTTGTGTGTGCTGACTCTTTGGACTTTCTTATGTATTTGCTTACATCAGGCTTATGCTTGTGTATTTGATGTGCAAATTAGCAGAATTTGTCACTCTTCTTTTTGCTACATGTTAAATTCCTACTGAATTACAAATATTTTGAAAAACTTTTGTAAAAAAGAATTTATGATTGTAACGCATTTTTGAAATTTAAAAAGATTTTTTAGAAATTAAAAAAAAGTTAGAAATTGAAAATTGTTTGCTTTTTAAGTGAGGATAAAATATCATGAAAATATTAATTTTTTTTAATATTTTTAACTTGTAATTCAACGGTTTTTTTAATTCAAAATTTAAAAAAATTACCGTTATTTTTAAAAACTTTTAAGAACAAGTTTTTTTTCATCTACTTCAACTTTAATTTTTGATACATGATTTTAATGATACTTTTTACAAAAAATTATGTCAAAAATTATTTTTTAGAGGGTTTATAAAAATTTAAATAATTAGTTGTCGTTATTTTTGAAATTTTTTGTGAACCAACGAATTATATAGAAAAAAAGAATTTCATTGAAATCTTTCACAAAAGTTTCGTAATACCTTATAAATCTAAATCTTATTCAATATTAAATAATTTTTAAATATTATGAACAATTTTAAATTCAAAAATTTTCTAACCGTTATTTTTAAAATCTTTTTTTCTGTCAAAGTGAATTTTCATAAAAATATCATTTCTGGAAGTAGAAAACTTTTTTTTTCAGTAATTACACAATAACTCTTAAATCACGTCTATCAAGTGGTGAAGCTCCTTTGTTATTTTATGAGGCATGCGCTAAGAAACACACACAGAGATAATCGGGTCACTTCTCCCGAAACTCATAAATTTCATGTGAGACTCAAAATCTGACTTTCATTGCAACCCAAAAAAATGAAGTTGAATTTTATTATTTTTCTCATGTGATGAACGGGCATATTTCTAAATTAATTATTACACCATATTGCGCGATGAAAGTCAGGTAGAACTTCATCCACATGTGCTTGCTTCTATTGCTGCCCATCATTTCACTTAATTAGGAAATTGTTATACAATTCATCATTTTAAAGTGGCAACAGCAGCAGCATGTTGGCTAGAATTCATCCACAAATAAACATTTTTTTTTTTGGCATTTCAAAACGTAAAACTGTAATTTTGCAATTACTAAGCTTCTATTTTTCCTCTTCTTACTTCCACGATCATGAAATTGCTTTCAGCATCGATGAAAAGAAGAGAAATTAAAGTTTTTTGTTATTTTGGAATTATGCTGTACATTTTTTTGTGGAAGAAAAAACTTGGCGCGCATGAGGTCAAAGAACTCTCTTAGCTTTGATCGGACAGAAACAAAAGCCGATTTTTGGTTTTATTTCATAATACGCGAGAGGCTAGAAACACAATTTCCACATATAAATGGGCTGATTTAGGTCTCATTTTTCGTCTTAAATGCATCTCGTTGTGTTGTTTGCTTTTTTCATGCACCGACGTCAAACAACCAAAGAAAAGTAGACTCTTGTGAAATTAGAAATTTTTTAACATTAAATTGTTTAGAAGCATAGATAATGCACTTTTATACAATATTTGCGATAAAAATTATTATTTTTTTGAATTTTGAATAAAAAATTATCCTAATTTTTGAAAGCAAATTCTGACTAAAAAATGTCGTACGTAAAAATTTAAAGTGTTGTTAGAAAAAATTATACGCAGTAACGTAATCGTAGCTGGAAAAAATTATACGTAAAACAGAGACATAGTCTGAAATTATACGTAATACGTAGACGTAATAGACGAAATTCATACGTAAACGTTGTGGTAAATTTTAAACGTAGACAAACGCTACGTAACGTAAACATTTCACTTAGTCAATAAAATTTTTAGGTAAAAACTAAGTTTAAAGAAACTCTACTTTAACTTAAGTATTTCTGAAATTATTTCTCAATTCAATACATTAAATTTAAGACTAACTTCACAAATGTTTAAAGAGACCACAAAAATGTCTCAAATAAAAATAAATCAAAGAAATGCACTTTTAGTGTAAATTTATTTTCTCATAAACAAACAAATGAATTATTGCATTTTTAAATTTAGATCTTTTTTGGGACCATTTTAGGGTTTCATATTTCCATATCCTTTTAAGGTGAATCAAACTATCTTAAATGAGAATTTTTTTTGTATCTTCGATTTCGATGCAAAACAGGATCAAATATGAAAAAAAAAAAAATTCTCCAAATAAACATCCTCAAAATAAGTATAAATTTTATTTTCTCACTATGTGACAGAAAACACAAAAAAAGAAATTTTGTGGGCAGAACAAAAGAATGAAAAATATTATTTGCTACTTTGTACCCTCAAAAAGGTCGTTTTTATTGTCATAATTCAATGGAAAGTAAGTGAGTTTGTTACACTTCTTTTTATACCCACCTGTCAGAAATTCCCATCGATCGCATCGTATTGAATTAAATCCTATCATCAATATGTTATGAACAATCAACCCTTCTTCTCCTTTTTTGTTCCCATGCAGAAATCCTTGATCCTCACGGAAATTATTGTTACTATCGGATGCCGCTGTTGCTTTGTCATGTTTCAAATTTTTTTCATCCTTACCCGCACTTCAGGTAGAAACGAACAAAAAAATTTGTCAACGAAGAAAAATTTTTTATTTTTTATGACGCAATTTTCCCTCCTTCAACTCTTTGGGGACAAATTTCTTTTTTTTCGCAATATTTTCTTTGTCCTTTCTGTGTCATGATAATTACACGCTTTTATGGTCATGTGCTGAACAGAAGTGTAATAAAATAAGACAGACGAAGAATTTTGCATGTTTTATTGCTTTCATATTTAAAGGGTTCTTGTAAAAGAGAAATTTTTCTTCTTCACCCTTTACGAATAATTTTTATTTTTTGGACATTTATTTTTTGCAATAAAAACCCCTTTTTGAGAAAGACCTTGAAGTAAAAGGATGGAATTTTCTAAGTGATTTATGGAAAGAGTTTTTTTTTGCAACAAAATTTAAATGTGTTTAAAATTGCCTTGGTGATTGTGCAGAATTTTTTTGTTAGTCTTTTGTCTCCTATTGGTTTCTTACTAATTGATTTTTGTTTTGAGAAAAAAAACATTTTATTTTTATTTTTAATTAAATTAATTTATTTGAAAATGTAGAAGTTTGACAATTCTTTAAATAATTTTAATAATTGGATTCTATCAATGCATTTAATTTGCATTTTTTCAGTAAAATATTGATTCTTATTTTATAAGTATGCTATCATTAGATTAAGGCTTTTAAGATAATTCAATTGGTATGAATTTGTTGTCATTTGAACAATCATGTGTACCACAATAATAATCAATTCTTTATTAAGATTCATAAAATGCAATTCATGAAAACGAAGCGATTTATAGTGATTTAATAGAGATTTAGTAATTTTTTTGTGCCAAATCGCGTTTGTTTTCATAGCTTGATAAAATAATTTAGTCAACTTGACAATTTTAAATCAAGTCGAAATGAAAACTTGAAAATCATCTAATCAACTTGATCTAAATAACTTGACTTCAATGATTTAACTTTTGAACTTGATTAAAATTAAACCATTCTTTAATCAAAACAAAAGAATTTTAAAAACAAAAAAATAATTTTTCAAGAAAACAATTTTCTAATTAAAAACTAACAGTTTACTTTTAACTTTTAAGTACAATAAAATAAAAGAAATCAATTTTTCTTTTCTTTAATCTCTAAATAGAATCTCACCTTCTAAATAAACACTAAAGTTTCTTTTACAGCTGAAAAAATAAGAGAGAAAAAGAAAAGATAAAATCCATAATTCACAAATGTATGTTAAATAAACTAAGAAGGTACATGAACCCGCATCGTGAAACTCATAGAGCTCGAAAAAAGTAATGAATTAAAAACTAATTAACAGAAAAAAGCAAAGCAGAAAAAGACTGAACTATTTAAATGAATATTTTTATAAAAGCAGTAAACAAATTTTCAAGAAATGAATTAAGAAATAATTAACAATGCATTGAATGAATTTTAATGTTCGACATATGTATTAATGAGCTCTTTCTTGTCTTGTCCACCTGACTGACTATTCTTTCTTTCTAATACAAATATATTTACTTAACTATAATAGAAATAGAAGAAGAAAAGAAGACAGATAAGTGAAGCAATTTAAATAATAAAGAAATGAAGTCACATATGTATTTTTATTATTGCAAGTAAGAGCAGGCAGGCATGCATATTAAAGACAAACAAGTTGAGCAGGAAAAAGAGTGACTTCATGTCCGCTGCATTTCTTTTCCTAAGAATTCTTTTTCTGCATCAAGTGTGCGGAAGATTTTTTTGCAAGAGATTCTGCAATTTATGTAGTGAATGAAAACTGGAAAAAAAGTTCTTTATTGTCTTTGCAATTACACATAATACAGCAATATGATGACGATGACAAGATCTAAGAATTTTTTTATTATTTCCAGTTTCTCTAAATTATGCAAGTTATTTTTTCTCTCGCATACAAGAAAAAAAAGATACAATTGTGTAATATGATGATGATTGTGTTGTTGTGCATTGCATAGTCAGTCAGTGGTAGCGTGTAGGAAGACTTTTAAGAGAATGAAAGAAAGAAAGCTTTTTTTGTTCCATATACTTAGAAAAATTTTACCTAATTCTGAATATTACATTATAACCAGTTTCTGACCATTTTCTCCCAAAGTTATGACTGAGATTTTTATTTAATGACTTTTTCTTTTCTTTTACTTCTACTTAAAATAAAAAATTTCTTTTCTCTTTTGAAAGTTCTTTCTTTTTTATTCTCTGCTTTAAAGCTTGTTTTTTTGCGTTCTTTCTTGCGTTCTTTTCGTTTCTTTTACTTCAACAACTTCAACAAAGAACCGTTAACTTTCTTCCATATATACACTCTTATATGCCCAAGCAGAGAGACCTACGATGAATATATATATAATTTCTTTCAAAAAGTTATTTACTTGTTTTTTCACATATCATGAATTTTTATGGCTGTTTTCGCTTTATTATTAGCTTCTTTCTAAAAAATTCACTGCTGCTGCTCAAAACAGAGAGACGGCAGAAAATAAATAGAATTATAATTTTAATCTCATGTGAGAGAGAATTTTCTTTTTATTTTGTTTTTTTTTGACTAATCTTGGAAAGCATAAAATGGGAATTTAAAATAATAAGAGTGAAGGAAAATTATTTAATCGTGATTTTGGCGATGATTTTTAATAGCATAATATTATATATGAATAAAGTCATCGTTAGGCAATTTTCTTTTCTTTTTATTCTTAGTCACAAAAAAATTCTCTTCATGCAGGCAGGAAAGAAACTTTTAAATCATTAGCAGAACCGCAAAGCTAATCAAACCATTAATTGGATTTTGTCTGACATTTTAGTTCTGTATATATGCATGGCGTGATTTTTGTAACATCAATAATTGATTTTCATCACGAGCCGCATGTTGCTTGTCTTTATTTTATCACATTCACAGAAAGAACAAGAAACAGATGAATGAAACTTATATAATTCTTAATGATGCTTAATTTTTTGTCATTTACTTTTTTTCTCCAGTAAAATTTAATTTTTTTGTTCATAAAAATTTAAAATTTGTCTAATTTAAAAATTTAGTTTTTTTAAGGTTCGAACTTGTATGCATACTTTTTGTCAAGTTGACTTACACAAAACTGTCTTTAATTCGTTCACATTTTATTTATTTCATTTGAAATCCAGCAAATTTGTATGAAACTCAATGATAATTTAATTTATTATGTATTTTAATTGAATTAAATAAAATCTAAATAAATCAAAGACATTTTTGTGTGAGTCAACTTAAAATCAACTTGACAAAAATTATGGATATATCAAGTAAAATATGCATGCAAGTCCAAACCCTATTTGGTACATATTGAAGCATAAGTTATATTTTATGACATTTAGGCAGTGAAAACCATTAACGTCTTAATTATAACCACTTAAATAAGTTAAGACATTTACGTAAAATTATATGAAAAAATTTTAAAAATTAGAACCGAATTTTAAAATATTTGCAAATAATTTATGCCAGTCATTAAATAATATTTTTGAAAGCAATAACAATGACTAGCAGAAAATTATCAAAATTCAAACCTAAGTGATTGTAAATAAAAATTCAAAAAAACTTCAAGTTTAAAGAATTGCAAAAGATTTAAGTTTTAGGTCAAATTCTCATATTAGAACAAACACAAAAAAACTCACATCATGCAGATATTTTTAATTAAAAACAAGATGCATTTAGTTAACAAGCAGAAGCCAAAGAGCAATAAAATTCAAAAACTGGTCGGTAAGAAAGCAAGAATTATCGTTTCTGGTGAATGCTAGAGAAAGATGCTTTGACATATATTCCTCCTGTATTCTTAACAAATAAAGCTGTTCTTTGTGTAAAAAATTAATTTTATTTTCCTTAATAAAATTAGAAAATGTCAAAGTGAGAAAAGAAATAAACAAAAAATCCAGAATATTTTTTTTAATTTGCATAAAATTTTATTTGTTGACTGGAAAAATTAAAAAAAAAAGAATTTTGACAATAAAAATGAAATGATTGTGACAGAGAATGAATAAGCAAATTTTAATTGGAAAAGAAATGCTATTCAAATGTTAAAGATTGAAAGATCATGAAATTCATCTCATTATGATGACATATTGCAGTTATAATAATTTCAATTGCACTACACACATGCATAAGATAAAATTGTTTTTCAATATTTTTCACCGCGAGTGTACAAACAACAATAAGAAGAAAAAAGAATAAAAAAGGGATTAGCGATTTAAATTTGCAATTGCAAGAGAAAAAGTCAATTTATTAATACAAAATGAAAAAAACGGAGAGTAAGAAGTTGGGGCAATGAAGGTGAGATAGCGCGATATGTAAAATACCATCTGCGACGCGTGATGAGCAGTGAAAGATGTAAAATTATGCGAAATGCGACTGTTGTCAATCAAATTGTCAAGATTCCAATTGTATTTGTGAAATAAATTCCTTTCTTACCTAAAAGATTTACTTGCTTGCTATTAAGCAACAATTTGATTCTTCTTCGATCTTATTATTTATTCATTTGTTTTATTTTTCTTTACAGAGAGTATTCAAGGGAAAATTGTTTTCAATTTTTTGATGAAAAATGTAAATTATTCAAAATATTGCCTCACTCCAACTGACCGCTGGGAGATTGCCGATTTGATTTTTGAAAAAGTTAGTGACCAGGGTGAAGGTTAAAATGAGAATAAATAACATTTGTGACTCGCTTCCAAATTTACAAATCTGATCAACTGAAAAGTTGCAAGACAATTTGATTAATGATCGCTTGATGCTTGACGTGTGTTTTCCTTTTTTAAAGACTCTGTAATTGCGTAATATATTCGATTCTGACACTACACACAGTTGGTACAGTGCTCTTAATTTTTTTATATAACTTGAGTTCAAGGGTATTTCCTTAACTTATTCAATTTATTTTCTCTTAAAACTTTTTTTTCTATTTGAATTACAAAAATATTTTTTAGAACAAAATTTTCTGTACTAAATTAATTATTTTGTTGATCTAAAATTTAAATATTGAAAATACGTTAATATTTAAATTAATTTCAAGCACGTGAAAAATATTTTTTATCCTTGATAAAATTCCGAAAATTATTCAGTCACAATTTCCTGTCGATCATCATCAAAAGTCAAAAATGTCAATTGAAAAATTTCACTTCTATAAAATATTCTTCTTTCTCATACCACGTGATTTTCGACTTTCGCGATATTTCATGATAGAAGATGCGCATAAAATTGACTAGCCGAGGACAGTCAAAATAGATCAGATCGGAATAAATCATTCGACATTGTAATTTGAATTGATAAAAAGTGACAAAAAAGAGTGATTTTTATTTATTGGAACGTGTTTACGTTTAGTAAAGTAGTCAGAAAATAAAAGTGAAAATTCCCTGTTGAGCATCTCATTATAATATGTATCGTGACGCATGAAGATGGCTGAATTGATTGAAATTCAAAATAATGATCTTTTTCAGTGCGCCATATGTAAAGCAGAAAATTCTTACTGCTGCTGCTGTTATTGTATTGCCTAATTACATGAGAGATTGAGCATTACCGCTAGCCAGTTCTTTAGAACCGTGCATTATCGTTATAATCCAATAAGTATCAATGCTCATTTAATGCTGAAAGCTTCTTTATTGCATCACTTCTCACCCGAAAAAAAAAAACTACTAAATTGTTCATTAATTTCACACGATATAATGGAATGATTCTCAAAGCCTCACCTCAAGCTTCAATTAATTGAATAAAAAAAATCTTTCAACGTAAAATTCCATTAAGAGTTTAATTGAAGCATCTTTTTTTTATTTTGGAATGAACTGGCCAAATGGCAGTCAGAATGATGAAGAAGATTGTTACCATTTTCACTTGATTTTAAAAATAAAATTTTTTTGTTATTCATTAGCAATTCCAACAATTAAAGCATTTCATAATGAATAATTTCACTTAAAAAAGATATAGACGGGAGAGATGAAATCTATTAAATTCCAGAAAACTACACATTTTTTTTTGTTTCTACCAAAAAAATAACAAAAAATAATTTTCAACAAGTAAAGAACAGTTAATTGATGAACTCGCGCTTTTCTTTTGTTGTTATTATTTCACTACTTTATGCCCATATGTATGAGTTATTAAAATGTATTTCGATGCGAGCAAAAGAGCTAAAATGTGGTGCTTTATGTTTATGACAAGAGCTATGAAAATGATTTAATTAACTTCAACCAATGAGCAAATTGTGAATGAAAAAACAAAAAAAGTAGAGAGAGCTTAATTCTTTACAATTGCTCAATGATCTTTCATTTTTCTTCTAACTCTATGGTGTAATTAAACGGAAAGATGGTTCAATTTTTTTTTGGTAGCATTAAGGTTATTGAACTTTTGGTAGATATTTATGCTACTATTGATTTATCGTATTTTAATTTACACTATAACGTCAAAATTGGAATGCAACAGAATATATGGAAAAATATCGCAATCATTCAAGCTACGACGACTTTATAAGTTCAACGGTAAGGGAAATGAGACACGTGATGTCATTCAACAAACATTTAAAGTGATGCTCGTTATTAAATTTTATAATTGGCAGCGGTAAGTTATTTGAATAAGTGAAAATTCTATCTCATTGAAATTGCAAAGCGTGTGCCTCAATTCGTTCAGCGGACTCTCTTTACTAAGAGTTCAATTTCTTTTGATCACGTTGCCATTATTTATATCCATACGTAATGGCCATCAATCTCGTATGAGAACGTGATTGCTACTTCATCAGGTTCACGAAATTTCTTTTCTATATAGAGAGAAATCTCGATGATGATTTAAAGATTTATTTGATGGATGAAGAATCAAAAATTTAAATAGTTTTCAAACAAAATTTGTTTTGAGACATTGAAAATTCTATGAATTTTAAAGATGTTCAAGATGCTCATTGTTTTTTACTTTTTTAGAAATTGACTAACGTCATTTTGGTGAAACTTGTTAGCACAAAATCACCTTCAAAATTTATAATTACCTACAATTGTCTAAGAATTTTTTTGTGTGTTTAAGCTAAAGTTTGATTATTTTGTTTACCAATTTTACTTTTTTTAAACTTGTTTATTACTTTACTCTTTAAGACTTTTTAATTTATTTCATAGTTAGATTTTTTTGCTTTCTATCAATTAAAGCGAAAAGTTCATTTTTTAAACCAAGTTGTAAACAAAATTTTTGATGAATCAGACTGCAATATCCTCTTGGTAACCGAAAATTTTTTTAAATAGAATATTTTAAAGTGTTTGATAGATTTGACTAGACTTTGAAATATAATTTACATAATTGAACCATTAACAATCATATAAGTTCTGTACTTTGACAATATTAAATTTTTTAAAATTGATTCCTTAATATTTAAGTCAGACCTGACATTTAATTATGTTAAATTAATAAATAAACAATAAACCTTGTCTCACTTTGAATCTTCTTCCATTTTCATTCACTTTTTAAATGATTTAAAAATGCCATAAAAGAATATTCAAACATGTCTGATAAACAATAATAATTACGAAACTCAAGCATATATATTTTTCCCTACCAACCTAGTGCTTGTGGTTTCAATGAAGATAATAGTTTCAGAAAGAAAAAAAAAATGAATGATGCACAATTTTCACACACTTCTTTATTTTGCATGTAATGCGCATTAATGTTTGAAGAAAAAAATCGACGCACTTAGAATTTCATGCACCTTTTCATAATTAACATTTAAATAATGTAAAGAAGCATGAGAATATGCAAGAATTTGAAAGAGTAAGCACAAGTGGAACAAACAAGTTTTTTAAACAATTTTACTTGCATGCTATTTTAAACATTATAACAGTTCAAAAAACAATTGAAAGGTTTTAAAAACTTGCTCATGTCGATAGTTTAATTTTGTTTGGTATTTTTCATGCCGACAAAGATATTCGACAGTCGAGTTTTGTGTTCGAGACGAGAAATTGCACATAGAAACATCGCTCCTTAATTTTATTTTATTTCTCGCGAAACAACCATTCAATTAACACAAAACCCCAATAATTTCTTTCCAAACATCATCCGTTATTCGATTTTAGTGAAGGTTCGTGCAATATTTATAATTTAAATGTGAGAATCATTCGCCAAAAAAATATATATATCACCTTTACTCGTAAAGAGATATCGAGTCTAAGAAGAAAGAGCAAGAGTAAAGAAAAAGAGAAGTTAAGTTGAAGTAGTGTTGTGAATAAAGAGTTAAAAGAAAAATCATTTATTATGTTCTCACAAATGATTTATGTTAACTGCCAATTAAAGACGATAAGGAAGACAATTGGAAGGAGCTAAAAATAGTAGCTTTCCTATTTAAAGGAAATCTTTTTCTTCTTCTTCTATGCATTTTATAAAGTGAGTGAGAAAAAAAGAAAGAAAGAAAAAAAAGTTGAAAGCAAAAGAAAGAAAAATTTTCTCCTCATTTCTTAAAGAGAAGAAAAATTAGCTAGTTGAGTGCGTCAAAAGAAAGTGTTAAAAAAGTGTTGAAGAAGTCGATGGAAATGTTGCGATTTTGTCATCCAAAATTCACAAATTTCGTGTCTCATTGCTCGTGATAAATCGAAAGCATGCATGAAAGACAAATTTGTCGGAAGAAGTGAAATTTTTTTAAGTTTTAATTTTGCGACACATATCAATTAGTGTTTAAAATAACAACAAAAAAAGTCACAAAACGAAGTAGAAAATATTGTATATTTTTGCTTACTTAGACCTATAGCAGCACATATTACAAACCATAGAAAGCACTCAACACATACAGATAGATATTTCTTAGAAGAAAACGAATAGCCAGCCAATCTGTTTGTTGCTTTTTTATTTATTTATTAATATTCAACACGTATAAGAAACGAAAAAGAAACGCAAAGTCGTCAAATGGCAGCAATGAAACCGACTTTCAATGGATATTATTCAACAGTTATTAAAATTTTACATTTATGGATTTTACTCATTAACATACAGGTGAGTGTCGACAACTCTAAAGTTCTCAATTTCTTTATTTCTCTCTAATGATTGACATTTTCATCATTCATGACCTCGTCAAATGATTATACCTAAATTTCAACCTTCTCGAATTTCTCGTGAAATAAAAATTTTATTTTACTGTACGCATACCGACCGCTACTATGCAAATTTTTTTACACTTTAGTTATAAATGTATATGTAAACATAAATAAATATTCAACAACTAGTTACAAAGATGTATTAGTTATCTGAATATTTTGCATACATATCGAGACATTATTATTGAAAATTATCAAAGAGTTTTAAATCTTGATATGTACATACAGGCAACAATGCAATGTTTAACAACAAGCCAAACCTGAATTGAATATACTGGTTTTATGGCCAACAACACTCTCTTATTTGTATGCGAAATATCATGGAGCACAAAAACCAGTTTCATACCTTTACTCTCGTACATTGTTGTTACCTCTTGCCATTCATGCTGCTGTTGCTGCTTTTTTTTTTGCATACACATGCATATTCCATTGTCTCATTTATGTAGATACATACACAATAGATTGAAACGCACACATTTGGAAAAGCCTTAATGTTGTTGTCATAACACCCAAGCATCTATTTATAAAAACTTTTATTTTTCTCTTTTTTCATTTCTTATTTTGCACGACGATGAAGGATTTTTTATTATTTGCAGAGATTTATGTTCACTCTGTGCATTCATGCAATGTCTCGAGTGCCTTTTAAATTAAATGAAACATGCTACACATAATGCACCTTACACATGCTTGAAAAATCATAAAAAGTGCATTTGTTTCTCATTATGTTTCTACATATGTGAATTTCATAGTGCAAAGGGGAAGTTTCTGTTATGATGCAATCTTTTTCTCTCATGAGAGTCAATTATTGTAATGATGTCGTCGTCTGGTATACGACCCTCAAAACAACAACAACTTCATTTTTTTTTGCTTGTTTCAAGCTATCGCCCTTCACACATTGTGCCACATACATCTAGTCTATTACTTTTCCAATAATAATAACAAAAAAATTGTGTCTATTGAGCAAAATTAGAGTTTTTTAAGCGCGTGTTGTGCACAGCAATCTGTCACAGACTTACGAGATTAATTTCTATGCATTACACACTATTGTTGCTAAAATGAAAACTTTTTTACATTCGTAAAAGTGTGACATGACCTTTTACATTATTATTCGTCACATGCAGGAGAATTTTGAAATAATTTATCAAAGAAATGTTTTGAATTATTTTGTCACGAATCTTTTTGGAAAATTGTTTAATTTTCAAATTGACTTGTTATGAAATTAACACTTTTATTCACTTTATTTTGATGCTACTAATTAATTATAAACATTTTATATGATCGAAACTATTTACATTTTTAAAATTGATTTTTGGTCATTAAAATGAATTTTTGGTTTGTTTACAAAAATATGCTGAATTCAGCGCGCTGAAAAATTAAAAAATTAGTTAAAAATAAATTTTCTATTATTTTTCTCTTTTATTTATTACAATTATTTTTGTATTGAAATGTATTGTTTATATGACTCATAATGAGCGAATGTATTCCCTCTAGCAAATTTTTATTTATATACATATGAGCGAATGAACAGAGACATCAAAGTGACGCTATGCAATATTAAATGTTTACACTTTTCTATCTCTACTCTCTGTCTCTATTTCTACTTAATAATCATGTTGTAGGAAGATACTTGGCTAGCCGGGAGATCTAAATGAAATTTAGAGCACTTTTTTCTTCATTAAATCTCTCCCCTCGAATGATGCAGAAACCTCATAAATTAGCTCCCATTCAGTCTGACATAAAAATAAAACTGCAGCATAAAAACTTCCTCTCTACTCTGTTCTGTTATTGTGATATAGCTCAGCATGTTTTGTTTGTTTTTTGTTGAAATTGCAATTATCTCTATCCCTCTCATCATATAGCCAACTTGCACTTTTTCCCAGCGCTGACGCAATGTGATTCTCGTAATTCTCGGTCGACTATCTTCATCATATATATGAGAAAAACAGAGCGAATAAGATAGAATTAATGAATGATGTGAGAATGTGCATTAAACAAAACTATAATAAATTTTCATCATTATCTGACTCTCGTGTTATGACATGCTTGGCTATTCAAATTCTTTACTTAAAAAAACTTTATTTCTCTCGCTAATTTTCACTCGAGTAAAATGACAAGTGTTAAGTTGCAACACATAAGATATCAAAAGCAATTTGAGAAGATTAGGGAATGGGAAAATGTGCCGCACGATACAATTTACGACATGAATGAAACTCACAAAGGCCTTAATAAATTTCATCTCTCTTGACTTGGCTCCCGCAAATTTTCTCATTTTATCTCACTATGGCATGGAGCTCACAATTGCTCCATAAATTTTTATTTTACTATATACACATACAGTCAGTAGTAGTAGTAGAATGTTTAGTCTCAGGGTGTGTTCACAGTCGTATACAGAATCACATTATATGATGCTTTGTGCTTGCTCACTGTCTCATCAGTCACCATATGATTCCTCTTTGACTCTGCCCAAGTTAAAGATTTAAACACATGTGGCGGTTTTTCTTTTTTTACTACGTTGATATCATAGTATTTTTTAGCTTCTTTTGATCTCCTTTTGTTTACACACTTTGTCATTTATGTTTGTAAACAAACATTTTTGAATAAATCAAAATAAAATTTATTATAAGAAGCTAGAAACTTTTGCAATGTTCTAATATCAAAAAGATGTATTAAAAAGTAATTTTGTTAATCTTTTACTCGATTTATCATTTCGTAAATTGTAAATTTTTCAAATGAAAATTTCAAAAAACATGAAAATTTTTCGTAAACAAGAATATTCAAATGTAAACAAAAACAAAAAACATAAACAAAAAAAGCAAAACAAAAGAATTTTAATGCTGATTCATCCTGAAAAGTAAATTAAAATTTGTATCTTATGTAAAACTACTTGATTAAACATTATATGAAAGAAATAAACAAAAACAATTAGATACAGGAGAATTTTAATTGAAATTTCGATTAATTCTTACAGAAATTTTAAATTTTTATTACAATTTGTCATTTTCAATTATTTTCTATTCAAGTACATTTTTTTAATTCGTTTCTAATTATAATAATTATGTCACATATTCTTAACTTCACAAATTCTTAAAATATTACCACCAAATGAAAATTGTTTATAAACTCTTCTTTTTCTTGAACTACACTTTCGCTCTTACTCGTGCCTCGTATAGAGTTTATTATATTATTTTTAACATCCGCATTACATATTCAAAATAGAGGCACGAGAAGTAAAAATAAATTTCAAAGAAAAGAGCGACGCAGAGAGTAAAAAGTTTAGAAGAAAATTTATCAATTTCTTCTACTTGTTTCCAACATGCCTTCAAAAGATTGAGTGATTCATGCACTTTTCATTCGCACACACATCTTAAATTTTTTTTCTTTTTTTCCCTCGAGATTTGGCAGAGTTTTTCATCAAATAAATTGTGAGGTAATGGCATTTGATGTATCTTTATCAATTTTTCTTTTCCTGCTTTATATTGTAGTTGTAGGCAGAGAGAAAGAGAGACACAGAATGAGGATAATTTACTCTTCACATTTGCGGCTTGTTAAAGTTTTTCCACATGTGCTCTCTCGAGTAAAAAACTTTTACTTTTCATTGATTGAGTGACCGGTTTGTGGCCCAGTTTTATTTTATTTTCTTTATCATGTTTCGAAATATACCACATTGCATGTACAAACAGTACAGACAAGAGCAGACAGTAATGTTTAATTTTTATTGTTGATTGAGTTCCAATGCAATCAATTAAGTAAATAAAGGACTTGCTCATTCGCTCCTTTTCAACTATGAATAAATATTTTACTTTACTCTACACGATATTCATTCATTTAAGGGCAGTCGTAGCAGAAAATTCTCATGATAAATTCATTCACATAGAGTGCTGTCCATTTAAGTCTCAGTGCTTGTTTCACGCCCCAACATACACATTCACAATTCTTATGCTAATAGAAATTTTTTCATGTTCCGACAGAGCAGAACATTTACATTCGTTTGCATTTCTGGCTCTTGTGGTTTTGGTAATATGTTGATTACAAAACTAATGTAATCTACAATCCAAAAAGTATTTCCGACTATAATTTCAATTTCTATGAATCATGTAAAATGTTCATCATTGTAAGCGCCTTAAATTATGAGGGTGAACAATGAAAAATTAGAACATTAACGTTAAAGAATTTTTTCTTTGAAAATGAAAAATCCGCGCCCAAAGAAAAACAATGATTTATTATGATGACGACCCTTCCTTCAAAAAATTCCCTTCCATTAAAAAAGAAAACTCAAAGTCTTCATCTTTCAATTGTTTTATGGATTTTATTTTCCATTTTTATTCACATAGTCCGAAACGTGCTCATAATGATTGATCGTTTATGACAGACCCTTCTTGTGATGCTCATAAAAATCACATTTTAAACATATGTGATGACATGATAAATATGTCATCAACAACCAAACTCTCCTCGAAAATTGTTTTCCTCTATATATTTTTATGTTTAGAAAACTCCACCTACCATTTATAAAATAAAATGACATTGTGTGAAAAATTGAAATTTTAAATGGAAATTGCATGATATTATGTTGTCATTCTTTCATTTTACCCGAATTTTGCCTATTGTCATAAAGAGCAATGTCGTAAATTTTTCAATTCTATTTCACTTACATGAAGAGCTAAAAGTAGGTGGAGAAGTTGGAATATTGTGCAATTTCCCCTGTTTTATTAATGTAATTTCAATAATTCTCAGAAAAAAGAAAAATGCGATAATTGAATTTGATAAAAGAGAATAAATTGCTAAATTTTTATTTATGACGCATATTCATTTTTCCCTTCTTTCATACTTACTTTAATAATTCAATTTAAATACAATGGACGATGAGGAAAAATAATATAAAACTGACATTTATAATCCGCCAATCGATTGGCGTTATTTTCAGCACCTTTTTCACTTTTTTTTCCATTAATTTCCGTCAATTCATTTATGTACTTTTTCAAGGTAAAGAAACTTTGAATCATTGTAATTTGATATAAATTTTGTTATTTCTGGTTCTCATAACAAATAAGCTAATAAGGCATTAAATTGAGTATATTACTCATTCATAAGTGTATCATTTATAAAATAAACAATTTTGCAAAATATTTTGAGCTGTAAAGAATTTTTTTTGCATTAATTTTCAAATGTAAACAAAAAATCAAAACAAAACTTTATAGTTTGTAAAAATCAATAAAACCTTGTAAAATTCAATGTAATTCTTAATAATTTTCACTTAAGTAAGCAAAGAAAAGCATAAACAAAAGATTTCTAATTGAAAGTTTGTTTAATATTTAAATATCTCGAATTTTCAAAATCAATTAAAATTTTAGAAAATTATAATTCCTTGATTATTTGTTAATGCCATAACCTTGTCAATTTTAATGTTATCAACACACTATGCTGCTTTCAATAGTTTGTTTATGTAACCAACCGTAGAATTTCATGCATATAGTAGTTCTATCTGTTTACTATGCATTTAATAATTCATAAATTTCTGTCACTCAGACTCTTTTATTCTCTCATATGCAGCATAGATGAAAATTGCTTCTCTCGCCATAAATTTACAGTCTGCTGGAAAAAGAGACAGAAAAAATGTAAAAAATAAAACAGTTTCATATACCACATAGTGTTTGCACTTTTTGTTCATATCAAAGTTTGTATTTTCTTCCATTCAGACTCTCTCGAATTCACTCACATTCCATTCGCAATGACTGAAACAAGGGCGATATATTATGTGTATATGCTTGTCTTTTGTTTGTGTTTGTGATATTGAATTAATTTTGATTGTCATGTCGTCTCTCGTGTACGTAAGTGAAAGAGAAAATTGTCATTTCCGCAAATACTCTATCTATCTACCAAACAAAGTCACATTTGCTACTGCTTGCTCTGATAAATTTGTTTGATGTCATTCCATTGGACATAATTTTATTTTATTGTCTCACTATGGACTTGATATGTGCGTGTAGTTGTAATGATGAATGTACACAACGGCAAATGAATAAAAGAAAAAGAAGAAGAGCGGACAGATTGAAAAAGATTTTTATCGCTTAAAACGATGTCTAAAATTACACACATGCATGCATGTGGGAAATAAAATCATGTGATTAATTGACCATTTAAAGAACGAAGCAACACTGTATTGCCATAACTAATGTGATTTTGATCATCAATTGAATTCCATGGAAATTTTGGCATTCATTTGAATATTTTTAGCATTAAAATAGTAAAATTTCTAAGAAATGAAATTTAATCCGGATTTCTTTCTATATTCACTCGTTACTGCTGTTACTCGTTGAGTAATAAAAATAAATATTGAAAAGTTTGTTGCAATATAATTGAAATAACAATTCTCTCACTCTGTATTAAAGCAAAGCCATAAAAAATAAAATTTGTATCAAGACGGCTTCAACTTGAAATGAATGAATGAATTTGAGTTTTTATAGTGTCAGTCATCATTCCCGGAGATGTTTTATATTCATTTAAATTGCTTCCTTTCATTATAATATGAACGCTATCTGACACTTTATGTGAAATAAGAGAAAATCTTTTATTTTTTGCAAACCCTCAATAATGAATTCTAATCTTCAGAAAAATTCGTGCATTGAATTTCTAGGTCAATTTTTAACTAACAAAAAATTCTCCCTAATCGTTCAATCGATTTAAAAAAGAGTGTTTGGTATTATTCGAAGATAACCTTGTGCACATTAAATTTATTTTCTATTATACACACATGGACTGTACTAGAAGTAATAAAAAATGGAAAATAGAATTGGTTGAATGGATTTTTTACACACATACAAAAGCAATATTTAGCCTTTGTTAGGTATAAAAAAAATGCATGGAATGTTTTGCTTGTTGATTAAATTCTTTATTTTTTACAGATTCAATCGGGGAATGGAATTTTTTATTTTTGGGATGGGTTTAAAAACCGATTAAATTAGACAAACAAATTGAATTTTCACCCTTTGTTATTGAGCTATGACTATAAAAAATGTCATTAACAGAAGTAAAATCGGCATCAAATTCTCTTTTTTTGTATTGATCTAATTTAATGGCTCGTGTGTTTCTTTTACTCTCGCACACGCATTGCATATCTTAATAGGACGAAATTTCACCCTAAAGGACAATGTTATCAAGCATATCACTTAAAAGTAATGCACAAGAGGGTGAAAGATTATATTTCATCTCATTGCATTCTCTTTCATGTTCTTTCTATCAATAATTTGATAAAGTTGAGATGTTATGTAAGAATTCTTCTTCAATTTATTTATTTGTTGTTTGTGCTAAGAGTGAAAATGCACGTAAAAAAACAACAGCAAGTCCCTGAACGAAATATAAATGGCCTTTTTTAAATCATGTGAACGTGAGTGAATGGTGAACAATAACAATAGACAGGGGAGGAAAAAATGACTGTTATCGTGGGGAGGAAAGAGAGAAAAATCGGAAAATCATTAGGGATAGCTTTAATCTACCTTCAAAAATATAGAATTTAGAAAGAAATGTTTCCTTCCTTCAACAAAATTGTAAATATTTAATGCTGTAGTATGTATAAATTATAAGTATATTCCAAATATAAGTAAGCCACTTTGGGTCGAAAAACTTTTTTATGAAATATATTTCGACTGTATAGATTTGTTCTGTGACAAATTGATGAGAGAGTTCATTGCAGGTTTCTATGGTAATCGATTTTTACATGGATTGTTTAGAAATCTTCGAGATTTTTCTTCATGCTGAATTTAATGAGTTTGCAAGATTTCCAAACAATTTAACCCAAATTTCCTAATAACAATTCTCTTCTGCCCACATTGGATATAGTCGAAAAAAGGAAGCAAGAAATAAAACTTTTTTTCTTCATCGACAAGCACTTTTTAGCTGGTTTTTGTGGTGAAATTAAATGTTCATTTTCCAAGAAATAAACACAATATTTTCCTCTATATTCAATCGACATTAAAAATCAACCAAAATTTTTTATTCAAAGCGCATTCAAAGTATTTCATGAGCAGATAGAGACAGACAGTCATGTATTATGCAGACAGTTTCTATTTTGCTTAAAAAGAAAATCCAAAACAACTAAATACAAAGTATTCAAGATGTCTGCAGGCGATACAGGATGTAATTACATGATAACTGAATTAAACGACTCTTTCGATTTCTTCGCGCTTCCTCCCTCGCAATAAACACAAACCAGCTACATAATTTATTCGTTTATTAGCTCTCAACATCAATTTATAACTTCTAATGAATATTTCAATATCAACGGCATAAAATTTTATTCGATCTCGAATTTATAAATTTTGTATTTTTCTCTATTTATTATTTGTATATTGAATAATTGAAACTTAAACTTCTTCATCCAAGTGTTTACTATCTGTTTTACTTATAAACAGTAAAACAAATACAACTAAAAGATTTTTCACTGTGCCACAGAATGGAGTTATTTATAGTCAAATTCATTCATTCTTTTCGTTTTTTGAATTCATTGAGAAGAGTTATCATGGGAAATAAGTCAGCAAATGTAAACAGAAGCAGACGATGCTGGCATAAAAGGGGAGAAAAGTGATATAAAACAGAATTGATTTTATCATAGAATAACTTGTGCCTTTCATGCATGCATGTCAAATAGTCTGACGGAAATTTAACAAATTTCCTACCGTGATTATCTTTCTCACTTTCTGTGTGTTAATTTTAATCTGCATTGAGGTGAGAATGAAATAATCTATGAGGTATTGTTGTTATTTCTACGTGTCTTTGGTGATTTGCGGTGAAATATTTCTCCCCAAAAAAGGTCTCTACCTTTCATCTTTGCATAATTTTTCCATTTCTGGTCGATGTAAACACTAACATCATGACACCTTTAGCATTAAACATGTGTAGGGAGGCTCAACATAAATCTTTTTTAATTTCACTGTCGCAACGACAACGATATAAGAAAGCAGGATTTGTTGTTTTGAGTGAAAGTCATTTGTATGCGTCTTAAACCTTTTTTTTTATATAAGCTCAAATTTTCTTTTTCTTTTTCTCGCTCGCGGGCATTTTTTTATGTTTTATTTTTGTAGGTGTGAGCTAGCTCCCTCGTATCATGTTTGTATAGGCAATAAAATTTGATGCTTTGTTGAATTTTGTGGCCGCACTCGTTCTGATTTCTAAAACTCAGCGAGTGTGTAGCAAAAGAAATTTCTACAAATAAAAAATTGAATTGATAACGAAGCGCATTTTTTCACTTTTTATTGTGTAAATTGTATCAAAAAACAAGATAGTGGATGTGCAAAAAAAAGTGTTGTTGCTAATCAAAATTATGATTGAATATCGATTTTGCTTTTTATATCTTTTTTTCTACTTGTGAATTGTTTTTTTAATGAATTTTCGCTTTCGTTTGCTGTTTTTTATTATTTCATGACAGCAAGTTATTAAAAACTTTTTTTATTTTTTCTTTTTGATGACATCCCTAGAATGATTTGTATTTTCTCCCTTTCTTTACTTTGAATTCTCCCTAGACTTTATTGCTGTCATCTGACATCAAAAAATGTGATTTTTTGCAAGGCGAAGACAACCTGATTTTTATTATTGTTGATTTTCTTGAAAAAATAAAAATTAGATGGAATTTCAATAAAATATTGCTTCTGTTTGCTTCAAAAATCTTTATTATTCATATTTTTTGCTAAATAAAACAATCAAAATAAAATAAAATGAATTTTTAATTGATTTGAATAAAATTTAAATTTTAAAATTTATTGTTTATATTTCAATGTTTTTATTATTTATTTTTTGTTTACAAATAAAAATTCATAAATTAATTTGAAATTTTTAAAGCAATTAAGGCAGGAAATCAAATAGAGTCTTAACCTTAAATGAATGTCTCATTGCTTTATTTATTTTTATGCTCTGTCACTTGATGAAATAAAGAGAGTGAGAGTTAAATATTGAATAAAACTGCTAAATTGCGGTTTCTTTATTTCCGCGTACTTCAACAAGCGCAATTTTGAATTAAGACATCAAATCAATCAATCGAAACTCTGCAATATGTGTGAAGTCATTATGGGCTTCAAAATCGATTGCAAATTTCTCAAAAAAAAAACTAAAATATAATCGACTGACCAATCAATTATAAAAAATTATACACATTTACTATGTGCTTGTTATGTAAAAAATATGAAACATGGTAGTGCAGAATTATTCACATATGTGTGGACTTTTTGGTTCTACACATGTAAACAAGCCACATATGTTTGTAACCATCAATTAACTAGACTCACCTCGAATTCTTTCCCAACACTAAGTGGTCGGTGTTTATTTTAGTTTAAGTTCATAATTTTTTTCCATTTAAAACTTGAGTGTGTTTAATCTTCATATATATTTTATGAAATCTACTCGTATATATACACATGAATATGCACATTACCTGTGATGCATGACTAAATGGAATAATCTGTTATTTTTCAGATTAATAAATAAGTTTTTCATGTTGGTTTCTGACACATTCTGTGAGCGCTTTCATAAAAGTATACAAAACACGGAAGTAAGAATGAAAGAGAAATGAGTAAATTAATGGATTCTTGCATACATTTGTGAAGAAAAGAATGAAAGAAAGAAAAATTTAATATCAAATTCATGTTAAACGATGCGCATATGGCACACTTCTTTTCCCCATTGTTCTTATCCCTTTTTTTCTTTCTCATGTTGATAATAAGAATTGCGAAAAATAAATAAATTTAGGGAGAAATGGAATGTTTTCTTTTCTAAAAAAAAGTATATTTCTAGAATGATTGAAGATGCTCTTAAAGAGCAAGTGGAATGGAATGTGCATAAACATTGTGCGCCTGTCAAGAGCAAGCATTGACAAGGTTGAAGAGGGGAGATTGATTTAATGCGGTTGTGATGACTACGATGCATACTTCAAAAAAATATTTTCTTTCGAATTCATCAATTTATGTAAAATAAATTTTTTCAGTACAATTAGTCAAAATACTTCAACCACAACAAAAATAAAAAAATAATAAAATCAGTGAAATTTATACAAAGAAAGCAAGAAAAAGCATTGTTTCACCTTCTACAAGTATGAGAGTAATTTTTCATTGTCGCTAATGCATTAATTTCCATCCATAAGAGTGCTCATTATAGTAGATAAGCAGACATGATGAATTTAAATCACTTCAAACCGCACCTACGTGAGGAAGAAAGCATGTTGAAATAAAAAATAAATATTTATTGCTTTTTTGTGCGGTTTTTAAATTGAAAGTAAACTCTTTTATAGGCATCGAGGGATAAATTTTCATCTGCTGAGTGTTGATTAAAAAATTTCTCATTCCATCAGTCACGTAGAAGTTAATTCTAATGGGAAATTTTTCATTTGACACTGAATATTCATGAATGAAGTAATTATTCAAAGACTTTACAAATTGCTACAGTTTAAATTAAGCATTTTTTTCATCATCATCTCATGATTTTTATTCATAATTGCACAATGGAAATCGAAAACTCTGTGAGCTTCACGCGAGAGAGAAAATGAAAACTGAAAATCGGAACAATTATTTTGATTGCTTTTGTGAAATATAATTAGCATTATTGACCTATTGAAAGTGTTTGTTTCCATCATTATTTGGTAATTCACTTCGATCAGTAGTAGTTTACTCTCTCAGCTTTGGTTTGCTTCATGGATGAATCTTAAACAATTAATTCAATTGATTTATAATTGCTATAAATTTTTCCTCGATTAATTGCTGATCACACAATGATTTATGTCTTGTTTATTTCACAGACCTCCTCAAGTGCCGATCTCGTGATAGAAATTCCAGGCAATAATGGTCAAGACGATTCGTTCTATCGTCTCGATTATTATCCACCATTTGGATCACCCGAGCCCAATACAACAATTCCATCTCGCGATATTGGCGATGAAATTCAATTCTCAAATGCGCTTCCTGGTACAAAATACAGCTTCTGGCTTTATTACACAAATGCCACACATCACGATTGGCTTACGTGGACAGTGTCAATTACAACTGGTACGTGAACCTTTAAGTTTCTAATTTATATCTACCCATGTGAAGTGAAAATATCTCATTGCTTCATTTGCGAAAGCCTTGACTAAAACTTATTTGCAAAATCAAGCGAAACTTCTTAATTGTCTCGCATGAAAAGTCATAGTTGATTATTAAATTAATTTATTATTCAACAGCACCCGATCCGCCATCAAATCTTTCAGTCTCGGTACAGAGTGGAAAGATGGCTACAATACAATGGAGTCCACCTTTGCAGGGAAATTTTTCATCTTTTAAACTTAGAATTTTAAGCTTATCGGACCAACAAAATTCATACATTAATCGCACCATATCAGTCACAGACGACTCATTTAAACATGTGTTAAAAGATCTGACGCCTGGCGTCACATATCAAATTCAAGCATACACACTTTTTGATGGGAAAGAATCAGTTGCTTACACGAGTCGTAATTTTACTACAAGTAAGTTGATGAAGGATGAAAGATGAGTAAAAAAAGATTTTTTTGGTGTTTGGAAATTTTTTTGTTGTTTTTTATTTTAACAAAAATTTCTTTAGTTTCTAACATAGATTGCTCGCAATTAACAAATATTAGCGAGGAGCTTTGTCAAAATCAAAAAGAGCACTTTGAGGTGGTTTATGGTACACTTTTAATTATTATTTATTAACTCATCGAGTGTTATGCAGCACGAGATTGAGTTATAATTTATTACTTGCACCTTTTGTTGATGTAATTTTTTTATTATTTTTATTGTGTTTGATTTAATTGAATTTGTAACTTATTGATAGACGAGATTACATCTACAATTGCATAATTTACTACAATTACTAAAACTCTTTCATATATTTTTGCTTTTACACGAGTTTAAAAATTTTCATAATAATAAAAGAATGATTGAAAATTTAATTATTCACAAACTTAACTTAGATGAAGTCTACAACTGCTTAAAATTCAGCTCAGAATTGTTTATTATTGATGCTTCTTATCTTTCTACTGACAATTAAAAAGTTTTTGTTGGTTTTTGTGTGATAGAAAATCAATATTTTTGTGAGTGCTTTGTCTTGTTTGAAAGCAAATTTATATTTAAATATAAATGTATTGGGGTAATTCTAACATTTACACAATTTCTTCTTCTCTTATTTTTTTTCTTCTTTCACAAACGCTTACAAATCAATTCGACCTAAAATGCAAATTTAACAAAAATTTACTAATTACTTTGAATTTTTAAAATAATGTAAATAACACACATAGAGCGGCTTAGGCACAAAGATTTGTTGGATATAAGATACTTGAGAGGTAAATGCAAACTTAACATTTCTAACTTCACTTACTCTGTGTGAAAACCAAATAACAATAATCATAAAAAGTTATCACCTTGAGCGTCCTCATTAACATTTCCATTAATAACCGTGTGCACTTTATTTACGTTGCTTTTGCCATTTAGAGCCAAACACGCCAGGAAAGTTCATTGTATGGTTCCGTAACGAGACGACACTTTTGGTGCTTTGGCAGCCGCCTTATCCTGCGGGCATTTACACGCATTATAAAGTTTCAATCGATCCGGCTGATGCCATTGAAAGTGTGTTGTATGTAGAAAAAGAAGGTGAACCACCAGGCCCAGCACAAGCTGCATTTAAAGGTCTCATTCCCGGCCGAGCTTATAACATATCAGTACAGACAATGTCAGAAGATGAAATTTCTCTTCCAACAACTGCACAATATCGAACTGTTCCATTGCGACCATTAAATGTGACTTTTGATCGAGACTCGATAACTGAGCACTCATTCAAGGCCATTTGGGAGCCACCACGTGGACTGAGTGAATTTGATAAATATCAAGTTTCATTGTCAACAACTCAACGTAGACAGCAAGGTGTATCAAAAACCGATGATGGACCTGTCTCACTCGAGTTCAAAGACAATCTTGAGCCCGGAAAAACATATCAAGTAGTCGTAAAAACTGTTTCAGGTAAGTACAATCATAAAAAAGTCTATCAACTAATTCCCTAAACAATAATCATAAAAATAAAATAAACAGGCAAAGTTACGAGTTGGCCAGCAACAGCAGATGTGACACTTAAGCCATTACCGGTCAAAAACCTTGAAGTTGTTGATGAGTCTAATGGTGTTGTCACGATAATGTGGACTCCGGATGAACAGAGTACACAGGATGAATATCGAATTAGTTATCATGAAGTTGATGGAAATTCGAATGGCGATTCAAGCACAATGAATACAGAATCTATTCGGTATACACTCGAGAATTTGTTGCCAGGACGAAATTATTCTATTACTGTGCAGGCTATATCAAAGAAAATGGAATCGAATGAAACAACTATTTATATTTCAACACGTCCATCAGCGCCCATTATTGAGGATTTGAAATCGATTCGTGAAGGTCTTAATATCAGTTGGAAGAGTGATGTAAATTCGAAACAAGAGCAATATGAAGTCACTTACACGCGTAATGAAACCGGCGAAACAAAAACCGTGTTGACAAAGGACACGAGACTTGTTTTCAAACCGCTATATCCAGGTGCTGGATATATTGTGAAAGTATTTGCTCTCAGTAATGGCCTACGAAGTGAACCGCATGAATATTTTCAGGCAGTTTGTAAGTATCAAGAAGAAAACTTAATTAAAATTTCAAAATAAACTCTTTATCTGTAATCCATCAGATCCAAATCCACCGCGCAACATGACGATAGAGAAAGTAACGAGCAATTCCGTGCTGGTTCATTGGCTACCGCCTGAAAATTCAATATTCACTGAATATTCAATTCGATATCGCACTGAGAGTGACAAACAATGGGTGCGATTACCTTCAGTCAATTCTACCGAGGCCGATGTTACTGACATGACGCCTGGTGAAAAATACACTATTCAAGTAAATACGGCAAGCTATGGAGTCGAAAGCCCCAATCCTCAACAATTTAATCAAACTGTTCGTCCCAATGCAGTTTCTAATGTTGAGCCTGTAGTTGATTCAAGTAATATTACATTGGAATGGGCAAGACCAGAAGGAAGAGTTGAAACTTATATTATAAATTGGTGGCCAACTGACCAACCTGATCAAATTCATACAAAAAATGTTTCCGAACAAAATATTTGTAAGTATTTAATAAATTTTTTAAAAGTGCACAAAATTTATAAATTTTTCACTTTCTCAAACTAGCACCAATAATTCATAATGATAAAAATGGTGAAGTTAAAGAAGAGCATCCAATCGTTCAAGTTCTTATCGACGAATTAATGTCTGGCTTCCAATACAGTTTTACAATTCAGGTCACTAGCTATAATCTCATAAGTGAAATAACAAAGCTTCAAGTTCGCACTAGACCAATAATCCAATCAGATATTTTTATCATCAATGGATTAGAAGAGGAAAAAAATTCAATGACAATAACTTATACTTCGACACCTCGTGATGAGCGTGTTAAATTTGATCATTATCGCTTTTCAATTGGTGATCCAACTATTCAAGATAAAGAAAAAGCAGCTGATGATGAGAATCATAAAGTTTCATTCTCTGGCCTTGTGCCAGGTCGTCTTTATAACATAAAAATGTGGACAGTAAGCGGAGATGTTGCAAGTCATCCAATTCAACGTCACGATCGCCTGCATCCCGAACCAATTACAATGCTAAATGCCACTAAAATAACTGACACTGAAATTGTTCTCGCGTGGGATAAACCTGCTGGCGAATACAATGCTTTTGAAGTTCAATATTTAGTTGATGATCGCTACATTCAAAATTTAACCACTGAACTTAACATCACAATAAATAATCTCAAACCTCATCGTAATTATACATTTACTGTTGTCGTACGTTCTGGAACGGAAGCAAGTGTATTGAAAAATAGCGCACCCGTTTCTGCCATTTTTACAACACTCGAATCATTGCCTGGTCGTGTTCACAAATTTACACCAAGTGATATTCAACCTGGTGAGATAAGCTTCGAATGGAGCTTGCCAGCAGCTGAACAAAATGGTGTTATTCGCCAATATTCAATTTCTTATGGACTTGAAAATGGACCACAATCACATGTCAAAAATTATGCACCTACTGAACATCGTGGAACTGTTCGTAATCTCATTCCAGGCAGCACATATGTTTTTAAAATTCAAGCAAAAACAGCTATTGGTTATGGACCAGAAACAATTTGGAAACAAAAAATGCCAATTTGGGCACCGCCAAAACCAGCCAATCAAGTTGTCCCAACTGAAGTTCATCGCAGTTCAAATTCAATACAAATTCGATTCCGTAAAAATTATTTCTTGGACACCAATGGTGCAGTTATTATGTACACAATTATTGTAGCAGAGGATGATAGTAAAAATTCATCTGGTTTAGAAATGCCTAGTTGGCATGATGTTCAATCTTATTCAATATGGCCACCATATCAAGCTGTTGAGCCATATTATCCATTCAAAAACAGTTCAATTTTTGTTGAAGATTTCACAATTGGAGCTGAAAATTGTGATAAAAATAGACAGAAAGGCTATTGTAATGGACCGTTAAAGTCAGGAACTACTTATAGAGTCAAAATTCGAGCATTTTCAGCTCCTGATAAATTTACTGATACAGCTTATAGTTTTCCTATTCAAACAGGTAAGAAAATATAAATTTGAAAAGAAAGTTTCAAGGAAAATAATTGTGGCAAAAATAATTAATATGACTTTCTGCCACAATATTTATTCCCTTGGAAAGTTCTTAAAAACATTTCATGCACAAAAATCTAAAAATATTTCTCAAAATATTTCAATTTATATGCAATCAGAGGGAGAAAAGACAGTAATTCTGTATGCTCCACGCAGTAAGTCACAAGAAAATTCAACCCTCTTGTGTGTTTATATGTTTTCATTGTAGTCATTTATTTAGAGCTATTGTGTGACGCTTTTCATAAATCTAGGCTAATATTCAATAAATAAATTTCACAATTCTCATAGCAATCTTCTTTCTCTCAATTCCCTATAGATCAAGACAACACATCACTTTTCGTAGCTATTGCTGTGCCATTACTTCTCATTTTTATTCTCTTCACAACTCTACTATTCTTGCGTCGTCGTCGATTTTTATGTAAGCGTGCAACTGACGCGAGAGCAAATGACAACATGTCACTTCCCGATAGCACAATGGAAACAAGTCGACCAGTATTAATTAAGAACTTTGCCGAGCATTATCGCATGATGTCTGCAGATTCTGATTTTAGGTTGGTATTAAAGCATAAAATTTAAATTCCTATCTCATTTGCATAATCCTCTTTTTTGTCCCTTTTTTCAATCACACAGATTTAGTGAAGAATTCGAGGAGTTGAAGCATGTTGGTCGCGATCAGCCCTGTACTTTTGCAGATTTGCCATGTAATCGACCCAAAAATCGTTTCACAAACATTCTTCCATACGACCATTCGCGATTTAAACTGCAACCTGTTGATGATGATGAGGGTAGCGACTATATCAACGCAAACTACGTTCCAGGCCATAATTCACCAAGAGAATTTATTGTTACGCAAGGTCCACTTCATTCAACACGCGATGATTTCTGGCGTATGTGCTGGGAAAGTAATTCAAAAGCCATAGTCATGTTGACTCGATGTTATGAGAAAGGCAGAGAGAAATGGTAAGTACAGTTGTTGGTTTAATGCCAAAACTTCCATTAACTTTCACTTATCAACACTATAGTGATCATTATTGGCCAATGGATACAGTGCCAGTATATTATGGAGATATTAAAGTCACACTTCTCAATGAAAGCCATTATCCAGACTGGCTAATCACTGAATTTATGATGCAAAGGGTAAGTTATCTTTTTTATGTCATAATTTGTCATCATAAGACACTAATTTAATAAAATTTAATATAGGGTGATCAACAACGTGTTATGAGACACTTCCATTTCTCAACATGGCCAGATTTTGGTGTGCCAAATCCACCTCAAACTCTTGCACGCTTCGTTCGAGCATTCCGTGAAAGAATAGGACCAGATACTCGGCCCCTTGTTGTTCATTGCAGGTGAGTTGATAATAAATTGATTGTTCTTTTCGATACAATAACATTTTATTATTGAAATAGTGCTGGTGTGGGCAGAAGTGGAACATTCATTTGTCTAGACAGGATATTGCAACAGATACAAGTATCTGACTATGTCGATATTTTTGGTATTGTATATAGTATGAGAAAAGGTAAGATAAAATAATCCCTAATGCGATTATTTGTAAACTTATTCTTATTCTTCTTCTTGTTATAAAAGAACGAGTGTGGATGGTACAAACAGAACAACAATATATTTGCATTCATCAGTGCTTAATGGCTGTGTTAGAGGGCAAAGAAAATGCGGGACCGCCACGTGAAATTCACGATAATCAGGGCTACGAGGGTGAGTAATTAGTGCAAAAAAACATAATTTAGATCCAAAATTTGTTTCATTAACCATCAACACAAAATAAAAAATCTTGCTGCCTTTATTGCCAAAATACTTAAAACATTTGAAAAATTAGTAAATAGGAAACATTCTCATAACAAAGTAAATTTAATGAAGGCTTTAAATAGTAATAACAATAAATAATGATGATGATCCACCAGTATATTTTAGACTCTTTTTTTTGTGTGTGAATTAACCAGAAAATTAAGAATTTTAGAAAAAAACACACTCGAAAAACTGTTGTTGTTCTTCACACTAATTACTATAAATTTTATGGTGTTGGAAATAATAAATTTTTTCTTCATTTCTTTCTTTTTCTCCTTTCTATCGCTTTCTCGGATATAAAAATTAATTTATTGCCACACATTTTCTTCTATTTTTGCTATTCTATACACAAAAAACACACATAAACACATAAAAAATGATTTTCTAATAGAACAAAATAAAGCATCAGAAGATACAGCAGAGATAAAAATAATAATCGACAATATCGATGAGAAGAAAGAAAATGAAATTGAAGAAGATGAAGGAATTGATGAGTTTGATGATGAAGAGAAGGCACTTGTTGAGAATGAGCCAACAAATGATGATGATACGACTCATGAGACAACGACCAATACAAATACAACGACTGAAAATACTGCCACAACACTCATCAATGACAGTGATCCACTTGGAAATCCATGGAAAGAGGAAAGATGACATCAGGAGTTAAATGACGATACTACTAGTAAACGCAGCAGTGACACTAGTATTATTAGTCATCAAAGTGGTTCAGGCAGCGGTATAAAGGCCATTACAATATGTCAGGATGAGATCATTGTAGAGATTAATAGTCGACATGAATCGAATGAGTCAAACAGCGATATTGACAATGTTGATTTAATGCAAGATGATGACGATGATGAGGAAGAAGAAGCAAATTCTGAACAGAAGTTACTTAAATCATGCAACAATAATAATAATAATGGAATAATCAGTGTTGTTAAAGCACAAGTGGAAGTTAAAGCAATGTTGCACAACGGTGTTGGTCTTAATGGTTACGATGACGATTTTTGTATGAAAATCAAAATGGGTTGGTAGCAAAAAAAATATTACTGAATTGTAATGCAATAATTAAAAAATTCATGGTATATTAACAGTCGCATGTCTTGTAGTGTTTTGTAGTTTTATATTTCATTGTTTGCTTAATTTAATTATAAAGTTCACTAACAACATTAACCATTGCTCTGCACAATAATTTTTTTTTCCTTCGCACACTAAATTCAACAAACCTTTACTTACATGCTTTGAGCTTTCACTACCAATTTATCTTAATCAAATTTTGTAGTTCTTCTTTTTTTGGGTTAATTTTTGCTTAATCTAATTAGTTTTTTTTTATTAACACATTTGTCTTCTTTTTTTTCTTGTCTACTTATTTACTGTGTTTATGATGATTAATGAATTATTTATTATTTGAAGATGAAAAGAAACTTTATTTTCACTTGTATAATTCAATGCAATGAATTGATGAATATTAATGAATTGATGCAAATTATTAATGATAAATTGATTATTTTTACAACATTTGCATTTGAATTATCATTTATTTATTTGTTTGGAATGTAAATGTTTTATAATTGATTTATTACCACTAATTATTTTTAAATTACTAAATTTTCTTTATTTCTCTTTGATCAATAGATGACGAAGGAATTGCAGAATCGGGAATTTAAAGGTCATCAAAAAATATTTATGAAAATTGTGATTTTTATATGAGGAAATGAATAAATTAATATATAATTTTGAAAAATTTTGTTACCATATACATATATAGAAGAAAAATGAAATGATATTTGTAATGATGTCACATGCACTTTTATCTGATTTTTATTAACTAAATATATACACACAATATAAAATCATAATTAGTTTTATGGCTCTAAATGTGAACGGAAAGGCTGAAGTTTAACAGTTTTTTTAATTATTGAAAAAGTCGTTTTAATCGTTATTTACATATATTGAAATTGTGGCATCAAAAAAATTAATATAATATCGAATTTCTGGCTTAATCTTTCTTTTTGTTCAATTATTTCAATAATATATCTTTCCCTCCAATTTATACTCTCAACAATTAAAGAAAATTATTATAAAACTCTTACTCTTACCAATTTTTACCTATCTTTACTCTAATCAAAGTATTTTTAATACACGCATTAAAAATGAAAACATAATTGTCGTCATTATCATTGGGAAAAATATTATCATCAATTTTTTATATCATGTGTACAAAAAAGAAAGTAAAAATTTCGGTGTTTGAATTTGTTTCCAAAAAAATTCTAAGTGAAATTTGTCGTATAAAAAATTTAAATCTGGGTCTAAGTCATTCCCATAAGTTTTCTCTATTTGTTTTTATTGTAATTTATAAGAATGAAACAATAATCGGTAGTTTAAAAAAGTAAATCAAATCAAATCCGTTTTTTATAATTGACAGTAATTGGATAAAAATAATTTTTTATCGCTATTAAATGTAAAACGTGTAACATAATCAAATCGAAAACAGAAATTGATATTAGAAAATAAAATTGAAAAAGAGGTGAAAATGACCATTAACACAAATGAAGCTGTAATAATGTTTTCAATCAACCCTACTTTTTAAGAAATTTTTCTTTCAGGAAAAAAGCTTACACAAATCTGATAATCCCTTTATTGATTGATTTTCCACTAGATTATTTTTCATCAATTTTTTACCTTCTTTCAAAAAAAGGGATTTCTGTAAATATGAAATTCAATTTCATTGATTGCATTAATTCTATACAATTAGAACCGATTGGCTCCACGCTGTCTGATTCTATCATTTCCGCTCCAAAGTCAGATAAAAAATCACGGAAATACAACTTTTTTATACGCGCATCGTTGGTTTGAATAATTATTTGCAAACTCATCAATTTCGAACGTTGCATTTGCATTTGAAGCACAAAAAAGTCACGATTTAAATTGCATTTATGAAAATCTGCTGATGAAATGAAAAATTATTTGTTGAATTTTTTTACCCTAAGGTAAGGAATATTTTTGTGAATTGGTTTATTGACCTAATTGCTAAATGATGCACAATTTAATGCAATTTTACACAAAGTTGCTTTATTGCACATTTATAAAAAAATTTCTATTTTATACGAACTTCACTATTAAGCTATGTACTACGGAATAAATCTTTCACTGAATATTTCTTGTTAGTTAATATTTCATGCATTTGTCAAATGTGTAAATAAATACTATATGTAGAGACTAGAAGTTCCAAGACTGCTTAATAAGCAAAAGATTAGCTTATTTACATACATTTGTCAATTCTTCTGTCAGTCTGATGGCATTAAATAAATGAAATATTCATAATAAGCTATAAATAATAACACAAATTGTCTTTACGTTCTGGTAAAAACTTTCATTCAGTCATAAAATAAAAATCAAAAGATGAACGTGTTTATGATTCTATTTGCAAGTTTATTCGTGTCAATTAGGTGCGACAAATCAAAAATTTTACAAAATAAACAACGTGATGAACTTATGGAAGCATTTTTCGAAGCTTTTTTGTTGTCTGCAAATTTTAGTGCGCGAATTATTGGTAGAACAGAACTTTTTGAGCAAACTGAATTCTCTTCATTGCATGTTCCTTACGAACTTTGGTGCACTGACTTTTTTACAGCAAATAAAACGGAAATCAACTCACTTTCACCGTCATTTATCAATTCAGTTTTATTTGCCAACAATCAAGAAATTTTTACAATATTTTCGAGGGAGAATTTGAAATTCTTTCGACTTGATGGTTTTTATATGCTCCTTTCATATAGTGAATGCTCAAAAAATGATGATAAAATCTTTGAACATTTGTGGAAACGGCAAATTTTTAATGTCAATTTAATTTGCAAACTCAATATGGAAATCTTCATGACAACTTTTTTCCCTTATCAAAATAGCAGCTGCGGAACCATAAATTCTCTCGTAATTAACAAATTTTCAAATCATTCATGGATTAACAAAGTGATTTTCCCTGAGAAATTTAAAAATCTCTACAACTGCCAGCTACGAGTTGCTTCTTTTTATTATTCACCAATAACAATGCGTGAAGATTTAGGTAATGGAACTTTTCGATATTATGGCAGTGAAATGGAAATTTTGTCAGGATTAGCGGAGGCGCTTAATTTTCAAATCAATCATAATTATGTGCCAGCCTCTGGTATGGCTGGTATTTTATTAGAAAATGGCACATCTACGGGATTATTAAAGCAAACAATCGAAGGTGAAATGGATATGCTTATGGGTTTCTACTATCTAACTTATCTACGAACTAAATTCCTTAGTTTTTCACAATCTCATTATAGTGTTCCGTTAGTGATAATGATTCCACTCGGGAAACCATATACACCTTTCGAAAAACTTTTTAATCCATTGCAGTTCATGGTATGGATTTTTCTACTGATAACAATTATTCTTGGTTTGGCCTGCATTGGTGTTGTGAATTGTCAGAATGATAAAATTAAAAATTTTGTTTTTGGAAAAGACATCAGAGATCCTTATATGAATTTTTTAAACATTCTTTTAAATGGTTTTCAAACAAAGTTGCCAAAGCGAACTTTTGCACGAACTATACTGATGATGTTCATGATGTTTTGCTTTATTTTAAGAACTCTTTATCAAGGTTCACTTTTTCAATTTCTTCAATCAGATGATAGAAATCCTGAAATGGCTACAATTGATGAAATGATTGAAAAAAATTGTATCTTTTATGTTCGTGAGACACTTGAGCATAACATTAAAAATATGAGCTTTTATAAAAAGTAATAGTTGAAATTTTCCATTAAAAAAGTTTTTAAAATTTTATTTTTTTAGACGAAAAGTTGTAAAATATGCTGAGTATCCAGCTTTGATTAAAAGAACTCGTGATTCAGATTTTAATGGAGGAATAATAATGCCGCTTCTTGAAGTCATTACAGCAAACCAACAAACTTATAGAAACTATACCTACAAAGTTTTAAAAGAATATCTCTTTGATGTGCAGATTGTTTGCTATTTTCCAAAAAACTTTCATTTAATTGACATTATCAATGAAAAAATTGCAATACTTAAAGCTGCTGGATTAATTTCAATGTGGATGGACAAATATGTTGATAAAACTTTTATTAATATTAAACCAGATACACCTGGACCTAAGAGACTTAATATTGAACATCTTTATGGTGGATTTGAACTTTTATTTTATGGAATTATTATATCAGTTATTGCTTTCTTCATTGAAATTATCAATGCGAATATTTCAGTAAAATTATTTAAGAACAAAAGTGTGAATAAGAAAAATAAGACTAGAAGACAATTGTTCACTTATTTAGATTAAAATGTGAAACTTTCTATGATAAAAGTGAATAGATAATGTAATTTTAATAGACCTTTAATAGATTGTCGATAAAAATATATCATAGTGAAATAAAAATAGAAGATTTCTTATTTTTCATGCAAACTTCAACTTGGTATTTTTCACTCTCTTAATTTTCAAGAGAGCGAAAATTTTCTCACTCTCTTGAACAATACTCGAAATAATTCATTAAGAAAATGATTCTTCAAAATAACTTCTACTTTATCATTCATAAAAATTTCGCGAGTAATTGATTGTTTTATCAACACGTGAAATTTTTGATTAGATAAAATAAAAAGCTTGTCATTACTTGATAAAATTTTAAGTGTTATATTTTTATTTTATAAAATAGAAACGAAATTTGAAAAATTAATTTAGTTCTGTCCAAGCCTTTGTTGAGACAAAAAGTGTAAATAAAATTAAGAAATGTCACCAGTTCATACTTTAGTTTTGAATAATGGAAAGAAAATTCCCATTGTTGGTTTAGGTAATTGCAAATATTAAAATTTTTGTCAAATTTTAAAAATTTCTTTTTTTATTTATGAATATTAGGTACATGGAATGTAAGTAAATAAAATTTTGTTAAATAATACTGATAAAAAAATTATCATTATCCCATGCACATTCATTATGACAATTCTAAATTTCAAGAAAAACTTCCATTCAATTGTTACTCAGATAAGCTTCCATGGAGTAAAAATCATAATCAATGATTTTCTATTTTTCTCATAGTCACCACCTGGTGTTGTTGCTCAAGCTGTAAAAGATGCAATTGATGCTGGCTATCGTCATATTGATTGTGCTCATTGCTATCAAAATGAACATGAAGTTGGTGAAGGAATCAATGCCAAAATCGCTGAAGGTGTTATCAAACGTGAAGACATTTTTGTAACATCAAAATTATGGAACACTCATCATGAACCGATGGATGTTAAGCCAGCACTTCAGCATACATTGAAGCAACTAAATTTATCCTATGTTGACTTATATTTAATTCATTGGCCATTCGCCTATCAAAAGTCGGATGAAATTTTTCCAAGAGATTCAAATGGAAAAATTTTGCATTCAAGAGTTGATTTTGTTGACACTTATCGTGCAATGGAATATCTTGTTGATGATGGTTTAGCAAAAAGTATTGGAGTGTCAAATTTTAATATTCAACAACTTGAGTATATTCTCAAGAATGCTCGTATTCAACCAGTCACTAATCAAATTGAATGCCATCCATATTTGTTAAATAAGAAATTAAGTGAATATTGCAAGAGCAAAAATATTCTTATAACTGCTTATTCACCACTTGGTTCACCTGGTAACTTTAAAATTTAAACTTTTTCAAAAAAATTTTAAAAATTTTATTTTAAGCTCGTCCATGGGTTAAATCTGACGATCGAGTTCTTTTACAGGAACCAAAACTTCTTGAAATTGCTAAAAAGCACAAAAAGACACCAGCACAAATTTTAATCCGTTTCCAAATGCAACTCGGCAATATTGTCATTCCAAAGTCAGTTACTAAAGAGAGAATCATCAGTAATTTTGATGTCTTTGATTTTACACTAAACGAAAGTGACATGAATGATTTGCAAAATTTTGGATATGTTGAACGTATATGCCCTATGTTTGAAGACACAAAACATCCTGATTATCCTTTCAATGACGAGGCTTAAATTTTTTAACAACAAAAAAACTCATGCTTCACATTGTTAGCGGCAATTTTTAATCTCTTTTAAAGATAAAGAGAATTGAAATCTTCATGTGTAGTGAATGACAGATAATTTTTTGTTGACATAATTTTTTTTGTTTGGAAAATTTCAAGAGAAAAGAACTTCTGTTTAAAATGTTTTTTCGTTACCTAACAAGCTTTAAAATGGAAGTTTTTTTACTTTGAAAATTTTATTAAAAACAAGTAAATTTTTAAAAATTTTATTTGACAAAATTTTTTGTAAAAAAAAATAGAAACAAATTTTATAAAAATAAAGTCATATCATTAAAAAAATATTTTGAAATTTTAAAAAGAAGAATTGCTTTGATAATCTACTTTTTCTATTTCAGTTATCTCACAGTACTCACTGAAAACGGTTGTGTAAAAAGCTTTAGTAAAAAATAAACAAATATTTAAAATTGAAAATGACAACTATTACATTAAATAATGGAAAAGAATTTCCAGTTGTTGGTTTTGGTAATTAAAATTTAAATTCTATTCTATTAAGAAATTAAAATTCAGAAATTTAATTTTCTTATAGGAACTTCACGAGTGAGTACATGTCGACTTTAAATTTGTTAAAGTTTTATTCAGTACTTAAAAAAGGTAAAGAAAACTAAGAAATTCGGACTTATGACTAAAAAGAATCAAATTTTTATTTTTTTCGATTTCGTCTTAAATAAAGTTATAGCATGCAAACTTTGTTGTAAATATTGTTCATATATTTGTACTTCAGTGTGAATATTTGCGGTTTAATTATGATTTATTGTCATAAACGGCAATTTAAATTTTTTCCATAAAAAAATTATTTTGGTTTATCTCAAAAAATTTATCACTTTTGTATGACTTGTTGATCATTCCAATGAATTAAATTAATCTAACAATGCTTGCAATTTCTAATTACACGTTAGTTCTACATTGTGTAAAATTAAGATATTCACTGAAATATACCGAAATCTTACATGGAATTTTTGAAAACAATTTGAGCTGTTTAGTATAATTTCTTTATGTGATTTGACATGAATTGCTACATAAGCATCAATAACTTAAAGGAATTCTAAAGATTCACATTAAATTTCAATTTAAATTTTCATCCAAAAATCTTCCTTTTAATAAAAATTGGTTAAATTTTAACAAACTTTTCTTAAAATTATTTTAATCAGTGTATAAGCTTTTAATGTTTTGTTCTTTCAATCAGAAGTGAAATCGTATAAATTTAATAAGAAGTTAGTAAAATTAGAAATAAAAAAATCAGAAAATAGGTTAATTTTATGTTCCTTTATTCTAATACTCGAAAATTCTCTTTGTTTAAACGGAAAGTAAAAAGATCAGAGTTGAATCTTTATGTTTTAGACATCATCGGGTGTTATCATTCAAGCAGTAAAGGATGCAATTGATGCTGGATATCGTCATATTGATTGTGCTCACATTTATGGTAATGAGCATGAAGTTGGTGAAGCAATTAATGCAAAAATCGCTGAAGGTATCGTCAAGCGTGAAGATCTTTTTGTAGTTTCAAAACTTTGGAATTGTTTTCATGAACCAAAAGAAGTTAAGCCAGCACTTGAACATTCATTGAAGCAACTAAATTTAGACTATCTTGACTTGTACCTCATTCATTGGCCTATTTGTTATCAAAAATCTAATGAACTTTGCCCAACAAATGAAGCTGGTGAAATTCTCTATGGAAACACTGATATTCTTGACACTTATCGTGCAATGGAAGAACTTGTTGATGCTGGATTGACTAAAAGTATTGGAATTTCAAACTTTAATATCAAACAAATTGATTACATTACTAAAAATGCTCGCATTCAACCAGTCACCAATCAAGTTGAATGTCATCCATATTTACTTAATAAAAAATTATCTGATTTCTGCAAAAGCAAGAATATTGTAATCACTGCTTATGCACCACTTGGATCACCAGGTAAAATTCATGAAAATAGAAATTTCTACATACTAATTGCATTTATATTACAGCTCGTCCACGGGCAACGCCAGATTATCATGTGCTTTTATAAGAACCGAAATTATTAGAAATCGCCGAAAAGCACAAAAAGACACCAGCACAAGTTTTAATTCGATTCCAAATTCAGCTTGGTCATGTTGCCATTCCTAAGTCAGTCACAAAGGATCGCATAATCAGCAATTTTGATGTCTTTAACTTTACTTTGAGTTCAAAAAAAATTTAATTTTCCTTAAATTTTTTTATTACCAAAACCAACAACTGGAAATTCTTTCCATTATTTAATGTAATAGTTGTCATTTTTATTTTAAAATATTTGTTTTTTTTTTTGCTAAAGCTTTTTATACAACTGTTTTCAGAGAGTACTGTGAGAAACTGAAGTAGAAAAAGCAATTAAAAAGTTTTTTGGTATTTTTACCAAACTCTGAAACTTTTAAATTTTTGACTTATATAAAACGACAATCTGTAAAAGTTTTTCGTTAATAAAATTAGATTTTAAAATTATTTGTTTAAAGTTTATTAATATTTTAATACAAAATATTATTTACAAAATATTTGGCTTTACCAACACCATTAAACATTAGCACATTGCAATATTAGCGTTTGTCTCTCTTTTCTCTCACGAGAGAGTGAAATATTAAAAGAGAGATATAAGCGATTGTTGATATAGTCATGTTATAAATCTTGTTCCACATTTTCAAGCTTCTTCATCATTAAAGGGATAATTTGGATGATCCTTATCACGAGACATTGTGATTACACGTTCAACATGTCCAAAGCTTTGCAAATCATTCATGTCACTGTCACTCAAAGTAAAGTTAAAGACATCAAAATTGCTGATTATGCGATCCTTTGTGACTGACTTAGGAATGGCAACATGACCAAGCTGAATTTGGAATCGAATTAAAACTTGTGCTGGTGTCTTTTTGTGCTTTTCGGCGATTTCTAATAATTTCGNAAATTTTCCATTAAAAAAGTTTAAAAATTTATTTTTTAGACGAAAAGTTGTAAAATATGCTGAGTATCCAGCTTTGATTAAAAGAACTCGTGATTCAGATTTTAATGGAGGAATAATAATGCCGCTTCTTGAAGTCATTACAGCAAACCAACAAACTTATAGAAATTATACCTACAAAGTTTTAAAAGAATATCTCTTTGATGTGCAGATTGTTTGCTATTTTCCAAAAAACTTTCATTTAATTGACATTATCAATGAGAAAAATTGCAATACTTAAAGCTGCTGGATTAATTTCAATGTGGATGGACAAATATGTTGATAAAACTTTTATTAATATTAAACCAGATACACCTGGACCTAAGAGACTTAATATTGAACATCTTTATGGTGGATTTGAACTTTTATTTTATGGAATTATTATATCAGTTATTGCTTTCTTCATTGAAATTATCAATGCGAATATTTCAGTAAAATTATTTAAAAAAAAAGTGTGAATAAGAAAAATAAGACTAGAAGACAATTGTTCACTTATTTAGATTAAAATGTGAAACTTTCTATGATAAAAGTGAATAGATAATGTAATTTTAATAGACCTTTAATAGATTGTCGATAAAAATATATCATAGTGAAATAAAAATAGAAGATTTCTTATTTTTCATGCAAACTTCAACTTGGTATTTTTCACTCTCTTAATTTTCAAGAGAGCGAAAATTTTCTCACTCTCTTGAACAATACTCGAAATAATTCATTAAGAAAATGATTCTTCAAAATAACTTCTACTTTATCATTCATAAAAATTTCGCGAGTAATTGATTGTTTTATCAACACGTGAAATTTTGATTAGATAAAAAAAAAGCTTGTCATTACTTGATAAAATTTTAAGTGTTATATTTTATTTTATAAAATAGAAACGAAATTTGAAAAATTAATTTAGTTCTGTCCAAGCCTTTTGTTGAGACAAAAAGTATAAATTAAATTAAGAAATGTCATCAGTTCGTACTTTAGTTTTGATAATAGAAAGAAAAATTCCCACTGTTGGTTTAGGTAATTGCAAATTATTAAAATTTTTGTCAAATTTTAAAAATTTCTTTTTTATTATGAATATTAGGTACATGGAATGTAAGTAAATAAAATTTTGTTAAATAATACTGATAAAAAAAAATATCTCATGCACATTCATTATGACAATTCTAAATTTCAAGAAAAACTCCCATTCAATTGTTACTCAGATAAGCTTCCATGGAGTAAAAATCATAATCAATGATTTTCTATTTTTCTCATAGTCACCACCTGGTGTTGTTGCTCAAGCTGTAAAAGATGCAATTGATGCTGGCTATCGTCATATTGATTGTGCTCATTGCTATCAAATGAACATGAAGTTGGTGAAGGAATCAATGCCAAAATCGCTGAAGGTATCATCAAGCGTGAAGACATTTTTGTAACATCAAAATTATGGAACACTCATCATGAACCAAAGGATGTTAAGCCAGCACTTCAGCATACATTGAAGCAACTAAATTTATCCTATGTTGACTTATATTTAATTCATTGGCCATTCGCTATCAAAAGTCGGATGAAATTTTTCCAAGAGATTCAAATGGAAAAATTTTGCATTCAAGAGTTGATTTTGTTGACACTTATCGTGCAATGGAATATCTTGTTGATGATGGTTTAGCAAAAAGTATTGGAGTGTCAAATTTTAATATTCAACAACTTGAGTATATCTCAAGAATGCTCGTATTCAACCAGTCACTAATCAAATTGAATGCCATCCATATTTGTTAAATAAGAAATTAAGTGAATATTGCAAGAGCAAAAATATTCTTTATAACTGCTTATTCACCACTTGGTTCACCTGGTAACTTTAAAATTTAAAGCATTTTTCAAAAAAATTTTAAAATTTTATTTTAAGCTCGACCATGGGTTAAATCTGAAATCGAGTTCTTTTACAGGAACCAAAACTTCTTGAAATTGCTAAAAAGCACAAAAAAGACACCAGCACAAGTTTTTAATCCGTTTCCAAATGCAACTCGGCAATATTGTCATTCCAAAATCAGTTACTAAAGAGAGAATCATCAGTAATTTTGATGTCTTTGATTACACTAAACGAAACTGACATGAATGATTTGCAAAATTTCGGATATGTTGAACGTGTATGCCCTATGTTTGAAGACACAAAACATCCTGATTATCCTTTCAATGACGATGCTTAAATTTTTAGACAACAAAAAAACTCATGCTTCACATTGTTAGCGGCATTTTTAATCTCTTTTAAAGATAAAGAGAATTGAAATCTTCATGTGTAGTGAATGACAGATAATTTTTTGTTGACATAATTTTTTTTGTTTGGAAAATTTCAAGAGAAAAGAACTTCTGTTTAAAATGTTTTTTCGTTACCTAACAAGCTTTAAAATGGAAGTTTTTTTACTTTGAAAATTTTATTAAAAACAAGTAAATTTTTAAAAATTTTATTTGACAAAATTTTTGTAAAAAAAAAATAGAAACAAATTTTATAAAAATAAAGTCATATCATTAAAAAAATATTTTGAAATTTTAAAAAGAAGAATTGCTTTGATAATTTACTTTTTCTATTTCAGTTATCTCACAGCACTCACTGAAAACGGTTGTATAAAAAGCTTTAACAAAAAAAATAATAAACAAATATTTAAAATTGAAAATGACAACTATTACATTAAATAATGGAAAAGAATTTCCAGTTGTTGGTTTTGGTAATTAAAAATTAAATTAAATTTGATTAAAATTCAGAAATTTAATTTTCTTATAGGAACTTCACGAGTGAGTACATGTCGACTTTAAATTTGTTAAAATTTTAATGAGTGCTTAAAAAAGGTAAAGAAAACTAAGAAATTCGGACTTACGACTAAAAAGAATCAAATTTTTATTTTCTCAATTTCGTCTTAAATAAAGTTATAGCATACAAACTTTGTTGTAACTATTGTTCATATATTTGTACTTCAGTGAGAATACTTGCGGTTTAATAATGATTTATTGTCATAAACGGCAATTTGAATTTTTCAATAAAAAAATAATTTTTTTGTTTTTCTCAAGAAATTTATCACTTTTTTATGACTTGTTGATCATTCCAATGATTTAAATTTGAGCTGTTTAAAACAATTTGAGCTGTTTAATGTAATTTCTTTATGTGATTTGACATGAATTGCTACAAAGGCATCAATAACTCGAAAATACTCTTTGTTTAATCGGAAAGTAAAAAATCAGAGTTCAACTTTTATGTTTTAGATATCATCGGATGTTATCATTCAAGCAGTAAAAGATGCAATTGATGCTGGATATCGTCACATTGATTGTGCTCACATTTATGGTAATGAACATGAAATTGGTGAAGCAATTAATGCAAAAATCGCTGAAGGTATCGTCAAGCGTGAAGATCTTTTTGTAGTTTCAAAACTTTGGAATTGTTTTCATGAACCAATAGAAGTTAAGCAAGCACTTGAACATTCATTGAAGCAACTAAATGTAGATTATCTTGACTTGTACCTCATGCATTGGCCATTCGCTTATCAAAAATCTAATGAACTTTGCCCAAAAAATGAAGCTGGTGAAATTCTCTATGGAAATACTGATATTCTTGACACTTATCGTGCAATGGAGGAACTTGTTGATGCTGGATTGACTAAAAGTATTGGAATTTCAAATTTTAATATCAAACAAATTGATTACATTACTAAAAATGCTCGCATTCAACCAGTAACCAATCAAGTTGAATGTCATCCATATTTGTTGAACAAAAAATTATCTGATTTCTGCAAGAGCAAGAATATTGTAATCACTGCTTATGCACCACTTGGATCACCAGGTAAAATTTATGAAAATAGAAATTTCTACATACTAATTGCATTTATATCACAGCTCGTCCACGGGCAACGCCAGATTATCATGTGCTTTTAGAAGAACCGAAATTATTAGAAATCGCCGAAAAGCACAAAAAGACACCAGCACAAGTTTTAATTCGATTCCAAGTTCAGCTTGGTCATGTTGCCATTCCTAAGTCAGTTACGAAGGATCGCATAATCAGCAATTTTGATGTCTTCAACTTTACTTTGAGTGACAGTGACATGAATGATTTGCAAAGCTTTGGACATGTTGAACGTGTAATCACAATGTCTCGTGATAAGGATCATCCAAATTATCCCTTTAATGATGAAGAAGCTTGAAAATGTGGAACAAGATTTATAACATGACTATATCAACAATCGCTTATATCTCTCTTTTAATATTTCACTCTCTCGTGAGAGAAAAGAGAGACAAACGCTAATATTGCAATGTGCTAATGTTTAATGGTGTTGGTAAAGCCAAATATTTTGTAAATAATATTTTGTATTAAAATATTAATAAACTTTAAACAAAATAATTTTAAAATCTAATTTTATTAACGAAAAACTTTTACAGATTGTCGTTTTATATAAGTCAAAAAATTTAAAAGTTTCAGAGTTTGGTAAAAATACCAAAAAACTTTTTAATTGCTTTTTCTACTTCAGTTATCTCACAGTACTCTCTGAAAACAGTTGTATAAAAAGCTTTAGCAAAAAAAAAACAAATATTTTAAATTAAAAATGACAACTATTACATTAAATAATGGAAAAGAATTTCCAGTTGTTGGTTTTGGTAATAAAAAAATTTAAGGAAAATTAAATTTTGTTTTGAAAAATTCATATTTTATTTTTTAAAAGGTACTTTGTATGTGAGTACACGTCGACTTCAAATTTGATAAAAATTTTAATCAGTACTTAAGTATTACTCGGAAATTTTCTATATTTAAACGGAAAGTAAAAAGATCAGAGTTGAATTTTAATTTTTTAGGCACCGTCTGGAGTTGTAATTCAAGCTGTAAAAGATGCAATTGATGCTGGATATCGTCATATTGATTGTGCTCACATTTATGGTAATGAGCATGAAGTTGGTGAAGCAATTAATGCAAAAATCGCTGAAGGTATCGTCAAGCGTGAAGATCTTTTTATAGTTTCAAAACTTTGGAGTTGTTTTCATGAAGCAAAAGAAGTTAAGCCAGCACTTGAACATTCATTGAAGCAACTAAATTTAGACTATCTTGACTTGTACCTCATTCATTGGCCTATTTGTTATCAAAAGTCTAATGAACTTTGCCCAACAAATGAAGCTGGTGAAATTCTCTATGGAAATACTGATATTCTTGACACTTATCGTGCAATGGAAGAACTTGTTGATGCTGGATTGACTAAAAGTATTGGAATTTCAAATTTTAATATCAAACAAGTAGAGCACATCACTAAAAATGCTCGCATTCAACCAGTCACCAATCAAGTTGAATGCCATCCATATTTGTTGAACAAAAAATTATCTGATTTCTGCAAGAGCAAGAATATTGTCATCACCGCTTATGCACCACTTGGATCACCAGGTAAAATTCATGAAATGGAAATTTCTACATACTAATTGCATTTATATTACAGCTAGACCATGGGCAACGCCAGATGATCGTATTCTTTTAAAAGAACCGAAATTATTAGAAATTGCCGAAAAGCACAAAAAGACACCAGCACAAGTTTTAATTCGATTCCAAATTCAGCTTGGTCATGTTGCCATTCCTAAGTCAGTTACAAAGGATCGCATAATCAGCAATTTTGATGTCTTTAACTTTACTTTGAGTGACAGTGACATGAATGATTTGCAAAGCTTTGGACATGTTGAACGTGTATTCACAATTTCTCGTGATAAGGATCATCCAAATTATCCCTTTAATGATGAAGAAGCTTGAAAATGTGGGACAAGTTTTACAACATGCCTACCTCAATAATCGCATATTTCTACTTTTTTTTCTCTTTTACTATTTCACTCTCTCGTGAGAGAAAAGAGAGACAAACGCTAAAATTGCCATGTGCTGATGTTTAATGGTGTTGGTGAATCAAAATATTTCGTAAATAATATTTTGTATTAAAATATTAATAAAACTTAATCAAAACAATTTTAAAACCTATTTTTAAGATATTTTTATGGTTCTCTATGAATTTTACAGACTGTCATTTTATATTAATCAAAAAATTTCAACAAAAATTTTCAGATACATCACTGATAAAAAGTTTCCATAGACAAACAAGTGCTTCGCAGATATTTTTCATTCTAGAAACATTTTAGTTTTCTCTCAACTACTGTTCAAACTAGTCGGAAATTTTTTGCACGTAAAGAATTTAATATTACTATGGCAGCACCTACTGTTACTCTCAATAATGGCAAACAATTTCCAATCGTTGGCCTTGGTAATGAAAAAAATTTGAATATAAGTTACTGACAGATAACTAACTGATGATCTATTTTTATACCTTTATCTAGGAACATGGAATGTGAGTTAATAAATAAATTTCAAGTTTATAACAGTTGTTCACCTTTACTATTGTGAAATATTTGATTAGAAATCTTAATTACTGGTTTGATTATGCTCAATAATGCTCATAGCTGACCTTGAAATTATATTGAGTATTGCAATTCAGCACTTGAAATGTTTTTTTCAATTATTGATAAACTTCAATAGATAAAATTGCAAAATTGTTAATAGTTGAAGTGCTGACAATAATGATTAATTTAGAGGAAGTTATTTTGTTCAATAATAATTTACTGCAATTGTGTTTGATGTGCTACAGTATTGCGTGTTGCATAAATTACGTTTTGACATTTTGAAATTTTCCATTTCTAGTCACCACCTGGTGTTGTTGCTCAAGCTGTAAAAGACGCAATTGATGCTGGCTATCGTCATTTTGACGGTGCTCATGTATATGAAAATGAGCATGAAGTTGGTGAAGGAATTAATGCTAAAATCGCTGAAGGTGTTATCAAACGTGAAGACGTTTTTGTAACATCAAAATTATGGTGCACTTTCCATGACCCAAAGGATGTTCGTGGTGCACTCGAGCATACATTGAAACAATTAAATTTAGATTATCTTGACTTGTACCTCATGCATTGGCCTATTTGTTATCAAAAATCAACTGAATTGTTCCCAAAGAATGAAGCTGGTGAAATTTTGCACGCTAATTTTGATATTCTTGACACTTATCGTGCAATGGAGGAACTTGTTGATGCTGGATTGACTAAAAGTATTGGAATTTCAAACTTCAATATCAAACAAGTTGAGTACATTACTAAAAATGCTCGCATCCAACCAGTCACCAATCAAGTTGAATGCAATCCATATTTACTTAATAAAGAATTAAGTGATTTCTGCAAAAGTAAAAACATTGTCATCACCGCTTATTCACCTCTTGGTTCACCAGGTAAATTAAATCGCATAAATCAATTTTACTCTCTTCCAAATGTAATTTAATCAATGAAAATCCCCATTCAAGGTCGTCCATGGGCAACACCAGATGACCGAGTATTATTAAAAGAACCAAAACTTTTAGAGATCGCTCAGAAGCACAATAAAACACCAGCACAAATTTTAATCCGTTACCAAATTCAACGCGGTCACGTTGTCATACCGAAATCAGTTACGAAGGATCGCATAATCAGTAATTTTGATGTTTTCAACTTCACATTGAGCGATTCTGAAATAAAAGATTTGGAAAACTTCAACTATACTGAGCGCATTTGTAGCATGTCTCAAGATAAACATCATCCAGCTTATCCTTTCAATGACGACGCCTAAAAAATGCACCGCCTGCCTCTTTTTTGATTGTCTGATTATCAAAAAAATGAAATAAATGTGGAACACACAGTTTCTTTTCAAATAAAACTCTTTTCTTTTTTTTCTTTATTACACAATTTCGTGTCAGTAGTAGCACAAGGCTAGGATAGTACAGTACATGAATAATATGTAATATGTATTTAACTCTTTTTTTGCAATGAAAAAAAGAAATGACAATGACATGAGGAACAACAGAGAGATTGTGTATGTAGTCGAGGATGACAGAAAAAGGTAAGTGAGTTAGCAATAAATAGGGCATGTCTCTGAGTACACTCACGCATGACACACACAAAAATATAATAATAAAACGCTTCATTCATTCCTTAACACTTAAAAAAATAATAAAATTAATGACAGAACTAAAATCATGGCCACTAAAAAACTCATTAATAATATAATGAATGGATAAGTATATAATGTTTATATATATTTCTCGCATACATGCTTTTTAAACACATATATATGTATAATTGTTAAGTAGAATAATGTAGTAATAAATTTCTTCTCTTTCTCTTCTTTTATCAATTTATTTAAGACATAGCAAGTGCAATTTACAAAAAAAAGTTTTATTTTAAAGCATGATAATGAAAGTAAACTATTCATGCTATGCCTTAACTTTGATTTTTCTATAATAATAATAATAATAATATTTTCTCTTTTTTACTCAACAACACGTCGAGAGAGAGAGAAAGAAATAAGAATGATTAATAATCAATATCATCATCTATCTATCTCTATCTATGTATATAATCTTCAAAAGAAAGTTATTGCTTTAGTTTCTCAAACATAATTGAAGACACGTTCCGTTATCACATCTCATTTTTTTTCTTCTCCTCATATATGGGAAAGAGTAAACAAAAAATAAAATATACTTAAAAACAAGGTCCAATTAAGACAAATTGCAGCTCATATTTCTAACTCAAAGCTTCTTTCCATTTCCTTTAAATCACTATCTAAAGGAGACGAAGTAGCTTCATGTTGTTGTAGTGATTCTTTCTCATCATTCCTCACTGGCGTTGATGCAGTGTAACCTAGCTTTGAACCTGTAAAAGTAATTTTTATTATTCAAAATTAAATCTCTATATTTATTGATTTTACTTACCATCATTCAGTTTCGTACGTGGATGAATTTCGGCTTTAAGTTTAAAAGGAATTAATGGTAAGTTTATAAAAGATTCTTTGGATTCGTCACGTGGTACACTTGGCGATGTAGGTAATGATTCATGATTCTTAAGACTTAGATTTAATGATTCATGTGGTAGACTCTGCACAAAATACAAAAAAAATTAAATGATTGTAATTAATTAATTTGCATTAATTAATCTTATCTTTGCTTACATCATCTAGTCTCAAATTTAATGAACTGAAGCCTTCCTGATGGGATTTTGAATTTTTTGACCTGCCGAGAGATAGAGAAGTTAAAATGATGAAGAGATTAATTGCGAATCATTTAATTTTCATGTTCTTGTTTATTGTCTGCTTGCTTACATCATTTCATAACTCTGTATAATTTGCTGTGCATGTCGAAGCTTTTGGTGCACATTTTTTAATTTTTCATCTAATGCAATTACTTCAACACATTTTAGTGAATATTTTTCACTCAACGACAAAATTTCTAAGCGCACTTCATCAAGCTCTTTTTCGGTCTTGACTGCTGCCAATGCCTCCAGTTGCTCACGATTTTCGTTATTAAATTGTTTCAAAAATTCCTGCTTAAATCTATTAACTTCTCGTTCAACTTCATTTTGATGAGCTTTACGCATTGATTCAAGAGCCTGCAATGTTGCTTGCGTTTCTTCAGCTAGTGCCTGTTCTTTTTCTTCCAATAATTTTTGTATTTCTGCTTTATGTTTCGCTTCCAAATCCGCTATTTTACGTTTATGTGACGACTCAATTGCCACAAGACCTTTCTCACAGAGAATCTGCGAAAAATCAATGAAATAAATTGAAAAATTTTAAATAAGCAAAACGTGTATGCGTTTGTCTATAATTAACTTACTCTTAATTGCTCTATTTCAGCCTGATACTTCTGATGCAAATCAGCATCATCACTCGTTGCCTCCTTTTCTGAATGCTCTGACTTTAATTGTTCTTGATAATATTGTTGTATCTGTTGAATTTTATCTGAATTCTCAAGCTCCATCAATTCAATTCTATTTTCGAGTTTCTTATTGATTTCCTGCTCACGATTAAATTGCTCATACAAATGTTCATAATTTCGCTCCATTTCGTGCAGCTTCTCCTTATTCTCATAAAGTTTTTGAGTCAACTCATCAATCTTCTCTTCTCTGTCATTCAATTGTTGCATAAGCTCATTACCTTGTGTTGTCTTCTCGAGGCACATATTCTCCATATGTGACAATTCATATCTTAACTGCTTCACCAGTGTCGTTTGCTCATCAATTTGTTCGTTGAGTGTAAGTAACATTTCCGAGTGTTTACGTTTCATATTATCGACTTCTTCGTCGTGTTGATTTGTCAACTCGAGAAGCGTTTCATGAATTTTATCACAATCTTGACATGGCGACGTCAACATCTTATCAACTGCAAATAATATTTTCTCGGCCGTCTGATAAAATTCATTAAGCTTCGTTGAGACATTCTTAATATTGTCCAAATTAAGATTCTGAATGTGATTTATGTTAAGATTTGGATTCATCTTGTTATTGAGTTGTAAAAGGATTTCCTCGATTTTAATAATGACATTCGATAGATCATTCATTTCCTGCTTATTGACTGAGCACGCGAACGCAAAGTTTTTGAACATGAAATTAAAATCTGCTTCTGCTAAAATGTCATCGGTATTGCTAATGTCCATATCTTCTGAAAGCTCTACGAATAAGTTTTCATATTTCTGCATTGTGGAAAGACTGTAAAGACTCTTCTTTTCTTTTTCATTTGAAAGCTCTGGCTCAACTACCAATAAGTTGGCATTCACCGTGTCACCACGAATTATTGAAATTCTCGCATCGATTAGCGCCTTCTGAGCAATTATATCAGCGAATTCAATTAGCAGCTGACGACCTTCACTCGCTTTGTGTTCTTGCTCCAAATGCAATCGCCACTGACCTTGCTTCATTTTTGTCAAATTCTCCTCATAACATTGTGTGAGTTGAGCAATTGTTGTCTCCATCTCTTTACGCAGAGAGTCATGAACAGCATCAGCAAAGACTTCAAAACTAATGCGCTCTTGTGATGTGAGTGCATAACCAAATGATGATGTCAATGAGCTCTCATAACGTTTTGCAGTTTTTTGCATGATATGGCTGATTTCATATTGAATCAATTCCGAGTTTACTGTTTCTTGAGCGTAACGCCAAGCTTCTTGTACTGCGCCTTGAACTGCATTATTCGCAGAAATGTAGTTAAGCGTTTCGGCTGCCAAGTCATACGCAAGGTTCTCGATCGTATTGATTTTGTAGCGTTTCGTGATCAGATTTAACTCATTTTGTTGTCGCAAGAGATCTTCCATAAAGTTCATGTCCGCTACTGATGAGGACGTAGATGAAGTGGTGAAAGATGATGATGTTATAAGTTCATTCATTTGCCCAAGTTTTGATGCAGTTAATAAGAGACGGCGCGCCAGAACTTGAGCAAGTACATCGAGACTTCCACTATTTTTGATCGACGATGTTTTACCGCAAAGCTTTGCCTTTAACAATGCCATCAATTGTGTCGTCTCGACAATCTCGCACTTTGTCTGATGTTCAACAAACTTATCGAGTTGATCAGCACGACTAAGCGAGTCTCGTAATTTACCAAAGCACACGCTTTCAAACGCGAGTCGTTCGGCTAATAATTCCAAATCTTTCTTGTGTGAAAGTTTATTGGTCTCCCTCAAAATACGCCTTTGCTTCAATAACTCACTCAGCTTGACCTTCAGTTGGGACTCAAGTTGAAGCAATGCGAGCTTAACGGAACCAGTTTCTTGAGTGATTTCGTCACCTGTTAATGTCGTCGTGGTGGTGACTGCCGATGTTGTTGTCGTTGTTATTGGAGACATTGAATGATCTTTTGGTTGACATTCATTTAGCATTTTGACGCACTCGACGAGCATCTGTTCAATCTTTAATGTCTCAGTGCAACGCGATCTCAATGATTTATTATGATGATGTATCTGTTGTAAACTTTCTTCCATTAAGCTGCGACTCGATGCGATCACATTCTCCAAATTTCTCAAATTTTCTCTCAGTATTTCTTCGCCTTTGTCTGCCGAACCAGAGGATTGTGTTGAGAGGCTTAAATTGCTATTGTTTTCAAGCCGTTTTTCAAGTGCATTGAGTCGTACGAGCAATTGCATAGGCTGACTTGAAACCGAATCAAGTGACTTTCGCCTTAGTTTTGTTGAACGCTTTTCAGGGGTCTCACAGCGTGCAGGTGAAGCTCGTAAGCTGCAATTGGGTGAAGGCATATCAACATCAAGGTTCATTTCAAAACGACCCTCTAATTCTATCACTCTGTCTTCAAGTTCTTTTTGTACTTGTAAAGTTTCTTTGCCTTTTAACGACGATGTTCTTTTTCTTTCTGATTTCATAAGTTTTTGCTTCAATACTCTCACTTGCTTATCAGCGGCAGCATATTTATTTGTTAAATCTTGAATTCTATCAGCCATCATTTTATTACGCATTTGAAATTCATTATGTTTTCTATCCAAATCTTGCCTTAGACTCGTATGTGCCAAGTCAAGATTGTCGTAAGAGTTGTAACTCTCTCGTAACTCACGTTTCATCATTTTCAGTTCATTGACCACTTTCTCAAATCGCTGTTTGAGCTCTTGGTATTCACTCGCTAATGATTCTTTGTCTAATTCATCAGGATCAACATCATTAATGCATGTGAGATCACTAAATGAATCCATTCGTCTTATTCGATCTGATTTGGTGTTTGTGAGACTAGTGGTCGATGATGCTGATGGCACAGCTACTGAAGATTCTAAAGTTCGCAATTTTTGGTAAAGTAAATCATTTTCTTCAATTCCACGTTGCAATTGATTTTCAATTTCGCCCATTTTTGTCTGACTTTCCATCAATTCATCAGATAATTTGCTTATAATTTTCTTAGCACTCTCGCGATTTTCCATAAGCTCTTTCAGCAGCTTCTCTTTCATTTCTTCACTTTCTTTTCGTCGCGCCGTCAATTCCATCTCGGTCTTTTCAAGTGTTTCGAGTAGCTCCGTCATTCGAGCATCACGTTCACGCGCTTCATCGTGCATCATTGAGAGCTTCTTCTCAGCTGCCATCAATCGCACTTTCAACTCATTTTCAATATTTTCCTCTCGTACTGGTGTGATGGCAACAAAATCATCATTACTGTCAATAGTACTGCGCCGTGATGTTGGTGGAGATGAAAGACTGCGCTTATGAAGATTGTTTCGCAAATTTGAGCGGATTTTACTTTCTTTGGCATGTGATAATGTGATTTGAATAGGGTTCGAAGGTGATAAAGGTGAACCCCAGTCAATGCTCTCACGTCGACCGCCCTCGGATGCTGTTTTATACTCTTCGTCCGATGAAAAGAGGATTGGTCGAGTACTGACTGAAGCACTACATGGTGTTAAAGGTGATGACAACGAATGTTTTGCCTTTTTCTCAACACTGATTCCATTTTCATCCTGGTATGATGGCATTTCAAGTTTTTTCAAATTTCGATTGGTTGTCGTTGTTGTTAGTTCATTAGTTGTTTTATTGTTTACATTATTATGTTCATCTAGTGTTTGATTGTCTACGAGACCGGAAGCATTACGTAGAGCATTGATCCAATTGTTTTTAACATTTGATGTAACTGATGATAGATTTAGTCGCTTGTTGTCCCATGTCTATATATATTGAAGAATGAATGAATGAAGATGTGAAGAAACATTAAAAATAATCAAATAAAATTACAGTGTTACAAAATTTCAATTGAGTCATCGTCAAATGATGATGACGAGATGATTTAGAGACTTTCATGAGAAACAAATACCGAGAGTTCAAGAGAAAGAGATGACATAAGATTCTGTAAAGTTTTGACTTTTACTTATAAGTGAGCATTAAAAGAGAGGCTTTTTGCGGCTATTAAAGAAAATTGCTCTATTCGACTGCGTGTAGGTAGGCATACATGTGCGAAAAGACAGCAGAAAAAAGAAGATGATGATTGATGGGAAACAGAAAAGAAATTATTAAATTATGTTTGTGCTTACCGTTAATTGAAAAGCATGATTACGATTACTTGTAATTTCCTTTATACTGGTAATACTGTTTACATCGAGGACACCATCAAGCACGCCACGTTCTTCTGCTGTTGGATCACGATAATAGAACAATCCTCCGCCTTTCAATGCAAACCAGTATTTTGACCATTCGCCTTTATGGTCTTCCTTCAATAACCAACCACTTTTACTATGTAGAATTTCTTCTGATGGTAATTTCACTCTCAATTCTGCTGCTTTATTACAATAATTTGTAGGTGACTCTTCCATACCACAATCACCATCCGGATCACCACGTTCATGTGTGTGTGAACTCTTTTGATGATAATTGATTATTTCCGATGATGTTGGTGCAGATTTCTTTTTAACTACTGATATAATCGATGGAGCAGTTGAAATAATTGAAAGACTTTGTGGTCGTTTTTGTTTATTAACATCGTCACGGGTCGGTGTCTCATCAATTATTTGTGTATCACTTATTGTCCATCGATTTTTTCTATCCTTTTCCTGAGTCGATGCCACCACCGTCGTTGTTGTCGACGATGAGGAAATATTTGTAATCTTATTTGCAATATCTTTGAGCTTTTCATCCCTGATTACGTCCTCGTAGAATAACGAAGGAGAATCTGTAAAAATGAAGAAGAATTCAATAAACGTGACTATCGATTTGATTCAGTTATATGAGACGCAATTTTTCGTGTTCTTCCATCATATATAATATACATAACAATGCTCTTTTTATACGGCTTCTTAAGTAAATTAAGAGTTCGGTCTGAGGTGAGCCACGAGTTAATATAGATATACGGTAGGAAGTACACATGTATGAGAAGCGCTACTTGCTAAGATTCGAGTGCAAAAACAAACAATTCATAGCGAATATATCGAGTGAGTGCTCGGCATTTTTTTTATTTTGCAAAGTAACAAATTAGTCGCGGAACATTGAAATGCATGAAAAATTACACCAAAAAAAACTGACTATGTCAGTATAGCATAGCAATTGAACTTCATCAAGATTAAGCGCAAGCAGTTTGTTATTGTTATTTGCCTTTACTCGCTCACTTACTGCAAAAAGCAAAGATTGAGAAAGAGATAAAATTTAAAATTAGATGTGTCCATCAAATCGCAATTTTCTCTGGTCAACCATTTGATTCCGTTCATTCGTTGATGATGCGAAAGAGTCAGAATATTCATACTAAAATAAACTACAAGATTGTTTAAGCTATGTACGGTATATTTTGTTTACTTCTTGCTTAGTTCAATGATTAAGCTTATATTTTGAAAGATTTGTTTTTCATTCGACTCAAGAGTTGAGATTATAATAATTATTTTGATATAATAATAACTGAAGTTTATAGTGTTAGATAAGCGCTTTGAAAAAGAGAGAGAAAAAGCTAATTTAATTGATCCATTAACCTTCAGACAAATCAAGAAGTTAGATCGCAATAAAAACGAAGCATAAATATGAGGAGTGGAAACTGGGTTATTGAGTAAAGGATTTTTATTGCAATCGTAATTTCTAATAGCAATAAAGTCTTTTTTAAGTGTTTATAAGTTTGTTCTAAGCGCATTTCATTCCTCATCCTTGGCGACAAACAGGCAATTAATCTTACCACAATAAAAAATCCTCCGTAATTCAACTTAATTGAATCTTTTTGTTGCCTATCCTAATGAGCAATTAATAAGACTTTGGAAACTGTTAGATTTCATATAATATACGCCATCATTTCGCACATAATTAAAAGACGTTACAAGCATCTTTTATTATTATTCAATAATAGAATAGAATTAATTTGAGTCTGTTTCTAATTGACACTGATCTCTCTCTCACTTGTTTATAATTAGAATTTGCCGTCATATGAGAGAGTATGTAGATGTAGAGAGAAAGAGATTGTAAACATAACTGATGATGATGATGAGGATCATTGTCACAATACATGAAACTCACTAAGCAAGCAAGCAGTCAGGTAAGAAAGAATCGCATGTTAAAAGTATTAAGTTCCACTGTCGTTATAAATATACACACACACATATTTTGCTCACTGCCTGTCTCACATGCTTGAAAACGATCGCGCTTTATAATTAATATGCCCTTTCGCGACCCGCTCGTCATAGTCATGCGAACAAGCAAAACACGACACGCTATATATAATTCCATTATTAGAATAGACGAAATGTTGGCAAGATCAAATCTTAAGAATCTTTTCATATCTTTTGTTCTTTTTCGTTAACATTCTTAATTTGTTTTTTGCGCCTCACTCGCAATCACAAGACCACAAATTATACAATAAATTAATGCTTGCATGAAAAACTTTTAATAATTGGATTTTTACTGTCAGCAAGAGAGGGAATTTATTTTTCTTTAGGCTACAAAAATAAAAGCTTTACTACCATGTAAAAAATGTGCATTAATATTTTCTAATCGAAATTCACATAATAATAGTTAAATTGCGAATAGACATGAGTTTTAGCAAAGTACACAACAATAATCTGAGATGTATTTTTAAAAGAGTCAGCGAAGGAAAGATTTATGGATCGTTTAAAGGCGAAGTACTTTGCGCGTAAAAATTCATTAATCAAATTTATTAATTAAATCGACAAATAATACAAGGCGAAAACGAGCAGTTAAAGGACAAGTCAGTGTGTGTCTTTGTATGATATATTTCTATTAATCTTAAAGAACAATAAACGAAAATTAATTTTATAACATAGTGGAAATAACACACTGTTTTTGTTGTTATTATGAAGCAATTGAGGCCTTTTGTTTCTGGCTGTTGAGTTCAAGCTAAAAACCCATGTATTTATTAATATACACAACACATATTGATTTATAAATACAACAAGTGAGTGAGTGAGGGAAAAAATCATTTGTGGAGGCTTGCAGCAGCAGCAGCGTCAGGTGAACAACGTTTTTCGAACAGGTACACACAGTCATACATACATACAATTGGCATACAGAGCAGCACAGAAAGAGAGAGAAAAGAATCAAAGGAATGTTGATTTCAGTCAAAGCAGCAACAAAGAATTTTTTTATATTTTTTTTTTTTTGCATCAATAATAAATTTTTACCAATAATCATTTCATTCCTACGGACAACACTAACTCGCTGCGGCAGTAGAATGTGAATAAATATAAATGAATTGTGACTTAAGACTCAACAGCCTTGGCATCTTTCGCCTTTCGGAAAAATAATATCGTATATTATAAATATTGGGTTTTTCAAAAAAAAATGAGCGCTTTTATGTCGTCTTATACAAATATCAATTTCTCAAAAACTATTTAGTTAAATGACAAACGGTGAAAAACATAATATTTCTATGACTATTGAGCAGTTTTTAAGATACATTTGATGAGTCATTATTTTTATTAAATATTTTTAATTTGACTCGAAAATTCTTGAACAAAATTGATTTTTTTGCTATGAAATTTAAAAAGCGATTTTTTTCAAAATTTTTTTATTGACGAAAATTAGCTTGTTGCATTGTAAATTAAGTTCCTTTTAGTACTTTAAAGAACCGTAAGCAGAAAGTAATTATCTTAAGTAGCTAAAAAGTTATGAATGATTAAAAATTAGGACTTAAAAATGGAGACTTTTATTAAAATGCCCATATCTCGGTAATTACTCAACCGATCGAAATGATTTATACACCATTCGATTCGTCATAAAATGGACTACAAAATACAACTCAGTGGATAGTAATTCAAGTTTTCATCATTTTCCATACAATTTTCAAAAATTCATTTGTTTACATCATGGCGAAAATGTAAACAAAGAATTTGACAATTTTCTTTCGCTCATATCTTTTCAATATCATCGTTTCAAACTCAAATTGGTGCTTTAATTGTTTAATTATAACTTAGTTTAGTTAATTAAAACAGAATAAGGATGAGAAACAATGTTATTGAAAAGATATGAGCGAAAGAAAATTGACAAATTCTTTGTTTACATTTTCGCCATGATGTAAACAAATGAATTTTTGAAAATTGTATGGAAAATGATGAAAACTTGAATTACTATCCACTGAGTTGTATTTTGTAGTCCATTTTATGACGAATCGAATGGTGTATAAATCATTTCGATCGGTTGAGTAATTACCGAGATATGGGCATTTTAATAAAATCTCCATTTTTAAGTCCTAATTTTTAATCATTCATAACTTTTTAGCTACTTAAGATAATTACTTTCTGCTTACGGTTCTTTAAAGTACTAAAAAGGAACTTAATTTACAATGCACAAGCTAATTTTCGTCAATAAAAAAATTTGAAAAATCGCTTTTTAAATTTCATAGCAAAAAAATCAATTTTGTTCAAGAATATTCGAGTCAAATTTAAAATATTTAATAAAAATAATGACTCATCAAATGTATCTTAAAAACTGCTCAATAGTCATAGAAATATTATGTTTTTCACCGTTTGTCATTTAACCAAATAGTTTTTGAGAAATTGATATTTGTATAAGACCACATAAAAGCGCTCATTTTTTTTTGAAAAACCCAATAAAATAAAATGTAAGTACGTATTGAGAAAGAGTAAATACTTGGGCGCAAATTAAAGGAGAGTGAGTGAGAAAAAAAAACATATTTATCGAACTCACTTGCTAGAATGTGTGGAGGACTCATTGACATGTTCACAAAACCACAAGCACAAGTAAAAGATAAATGATGTCAATAAATATTAAAAAGTGCTTATAAGTAAATAAAAATTCAATATTCTAGATGTTGTCAAAAGGAGCATAACATGCATGCAGTATACAACTGTACCAAGTGCATTCGAGTGCACCATAAGTCGTAAATTATTCGCCTCATATCGTCATGTCGAAGCTCATGGTCTTTACACTTGTTGTTTTCAATTACTTCTTTCCATTCTCTTTCTTTTTAATCGAATATTTACATATTAATTTGAGCATAACTAGTCACACTCTATATATGAAAGATTGTGTGATACATACAGGAACAAACTAAGAGATTTCATCCAGTTTTTTTCATCCGCTATTTTATTTTTAATTGAAAAAATTGACTATACCCTTAAATAGCTTTTTAATATTACATTTTTAATATGTACTGCTGATATGCGGAATCAAACAAGAAATAATAATATTGAACATATATGCAAGAGAAATTGTAGCTGTTTAGACCAAATAAGAGTATATGTGAGAAAGATAATGATAAAGAGGAAGTGTGAGAAAAAACTAAGGCAAAACATGATGTTGATGTTTAACATTTGGCAACTCAATATCCGGCCTCAAATCAATTATGATCAATTAGCAATTTTTATGCTTCTCTATTGGCTTTTTCATTGTACAAGAAAAAATTGCTTTTCTTGTTAATACACATCTACCTATGTTCATGTTGAGAAATTGAACAACTTAATAATACGCGGAGGGAAAAAAATTTAGCAATTTTTTATAATTTGCAGATTGCCATGGTCACACATACTCACAGATATCTGTGAAATCTTTCATATACAATGTTTAATTTTTTTCGTAACAGCGTGAAACGAGTAAGAAAGAGAAAAAAAATAAGACTTTAAGAATTAGTGACGGTGATCATAAATCTGATTGAAAAATTTGTGAACCATCTCATGTCAACTACACACTTGTTCAATGATAAATGAATCTCATGACCATTTTTGTGTAAAATATAAAGAATCTATAATCGCTATGCAATCATGAAAAACCTGCAATAATTATTGCATAGTTTTGCCATTTTTAATGCACCTAGCATTGACAGAGTTATGCGATTTTTATAAAACTGTTTTTGAAGGCAAAAAAGAGTTAAACTTGCGCATTGGACGATGTAATATAATGCGATTGGCTTGTTTGTCAAGTTTTCTAGCAAAATACACAATGTGCATACAATCTTTGACTATTATCGGACACACATTAGACTCGTCGTTGTTGTTTTACTGTCGCAATATGTTGCACGAGAAAGAAAAATAGAAGACAGCGCGCGAGAGATATGGACATAAACCAAAATGAGATTGCACATCTCATCGTGCAAGTTTTTATATTTTTTTCCTCTTTTTTTCACTCTACATCTTCTCTATATATTGCAATTGCATTAAATCAACTATTGAAAATGGACATAATCGAATAACGTATCGATGACTATTTTGCAATCAATTTAAAATGAATGAGCGAGAGAAAAAACATATCGTATCATTAAGAAATGGGGAAATGAATTATTTTTTTAATTCGCATATATGACGAACTACTCCTCCCCTCAATCGATTGCAAATGTATGAAATTATATTTGTAATGCAAGCAAATGAAGAAGGCATGAGAAATTATTGAAAAAAGATCTTTCTTGGTTTTGTTTTACTCACATAAATATGCATTTACCTAGGAAGGCTAAAGATTAATGCTTTGGTTATTATTTTGTATTGAACATTTGAATTTATTAAACTTTTAATAGTAAAATTGCATAAACGTCATCAATGCTATTTTTAACGATTTTTTTTAAAAATGTAAATCAAAACAATAACATTTTAAAATATTTGATAATTTGCAATAATTTATAAAATCTTTGATATATTCACTTAATTTAAATTAAAATAATAATGTAGGGAGAAAAGGTGTGTATTTCATTATATCAAATGAAAATCAATGAAAATAGTTTGACTTCAATTTTTATTCTTTTTTGTAAACTTCAAATTTTAGAATAAATTTTTAAGTGTAAATATTTTAAGCCATCCTGGGTTATGCATGATTGCGATCGCAAGCATTTAACGCTAACATAAGAAAGAGAGTTGCTGCTGATGATGAAGAAAGAGAGAGAGAGAAGGAGAAAAACGAGAAATGAAAACTTTGCATGCACCTAATTACTCTTATGTTGTTAGACTCTTTTTGCTTAAGACTTAATAGTTAATGCTAAAAGAGAGGTTGTACACTTTATAATGGCTATATGCAATCATACATAAAAGAAAAGAGAGAGAGATACACTATTGAGCAACATCATTGAGGGATGTGCAAATGGAAGTCAAGTTAAGGCTTGGTGCACAATAAAAAATGATGCAATAAATGAGTGGTTTCATATGACAATTGCACGCCAGTCAAGTGCCCAATTGCCATCAGCGATGACGACAAGAAATTAAAGAATCTCTTTTTCTCTTGTTTGCTGTCCGAATATGGTAAATGCCAAGCAACTAAGGGTCACATGTCAAAAGCAATTTGATTGCCATTTCGGGCCATTGAACTAGATTTTTTTGCGCAATAAAGCGAGAAGATGAGCAACAAGTTGTCCAAGCACTTTTCGTCGTCATACATCAATCGCTGTTTGATATTTTTCTTCACTGTCTCATTCACTCACAATATAAATGATCTGTTGTTCCCGGGACATGATCTTCTTCTTGTTTCATTATTATAAATATTTTTTTGTGTGCCTGTGCGATGAATTGCATAAAAAAGAAGAGGAGAAGAAGAAATCTTGCAAAAAAATATGTAATAATAAAGATTTCAACACACAAACACTCACAAAAGCTGAACTGGTAGATAGAAATGAATATACGTAAAAAAGATTCGAGACAAAGGCAGAAAACACACCCAAATTGAAAGGTTACTTAGGAGGATGATGCACATTCTTTTCATTCTTCGAAATCAATTGAGTGAGAGAAAAAATAATAATATGGAAAAATACCAAATTGAAGCTTGGACTTGGACTTGTAATTTCAATTGTTACCTCATATTCATGTGATGTGATGCCTGTACTCAGGTAATTCACTTTTGCTATCTTTGAATCGACTGATCCATTCGATGGATGTGCATCAATTTAAGACAATAATCATCATCTTATGTACAAAAGAATAAAGCAAGATGAAATAATATAATTGCAGGGCTTAAAACATTCTCACTTTCGTGTTATAGCGGTCATTCTTAAGAGTGATTGACACGATATCTAATTGTGAAATTTTTAAAATTCCATCATGTCAGAAAAAGATATTTTGAAATAATTTGTCGATCCCTGAATAATGATTTTCTCGCGAAAAAAAAAGATTATTATGAAAAGCGAAAATATGAGATTTTTTTGCACTCTTTGCTTCTGATGCTGCCATACTTTTATTTATATTTCGGTTCATTGGTTAAAGGCTTCTCTCTCTCTTCGCGCATAATAATAATCCCACTGAGATGATTTTTTTTCTCTCATAATCCATATAACAAATGAACGCGAAACTCTTACGAAATATTGAATTTAATCATCAATGCTGGAAGGAATATAATAATAAAAAAACACACCAAGAGAAGAAAAAAAATCAGATCGAACTTGCATTAAATAAAGCAAAGGAAAGATGAAAAATAAAGTCGAGACGATCGCGTATAATTTTTCACTTAATGTGCAGAGGATGAAAATGATTAAATGCTAAATTGTACTTTATCATATCTGACTGATTTTCTTGGTTGCTCTTAGTTGAAGGTAAGAGTAAGAAAAAAAAAATACCTCCAACGAAATAGATGTAATAATAAATGATTTTATATTCCTTGGCGCGCTATCATGTACAATTCACAAGTCGGGGCATGATTAAGAAGACATATCTGAAGGAATGGCATAAAAAACATAATAATTATTACATGATAAGATGCATTGATATATTCGCAGAATAAATATGTATATATATCGTTCTCTTTCCTTCGCTCTTCTTATTGTATGGATGCAATTGCACGCGCGGTCAGAAGAAAAGACACAAGCAATTGCAATTCATTTGGTAGGAAAAAATTTACTCGCTGCCGATTGAATGTTTTGTAAAAAAGAAACAACATCGTGGATAAAATCACAATGAAAAACCTTCACTTTCACCTCACCTGCAAGTTTGTCGATTGTGTATGGTCGATTATAACTTTTTTTTGTTTAATGCTATTTTACCTTCTCATACTTTGAACTGATATTGAGTGAGCATGAGAGAGTGAGACTACTAGTCAATATATGCCCTTAATGGCTTGAATCGCAAGCTCACGTATCTTAAATATATGTTAGAGTCTTTATATGTGAATAGATATCAATAAATAGAGAAAGAATTTTGCATGGAGAGTTAACATGGCTTTCAAATTGAAAGAAATTGAAATTGACTTGTGCTAGTGCTGCTATTATGCACTCAATGGCTATTATCATCAACAACCTACTGAGCTTTGACATCGTCGTTGGCCCTTTTATAATTGCTTGTAACCACTAGCAATAGCAGCAATAATAATATTAATAATAAACCAATCAGTTAGGAGAAAGAAACGCCGTGCAAAGCAGAAAGGCGAAAAAAACTTTCAATTATTTTATTTAACTATCGAGACATTAGAAATGGAAACCCGACGAGCAGCAACAGCAGCAAAAAAAATGAAAATATTTTTAAGGTGGAATGTCGAAATTTTTTTCCTTCTTGCTCGCGCGCGCTCTTTTAATGTTTGTAATGTTAAAGTTAGCGAATAATATATAAAAATATGCCCCGCATAGCGCAAATATTTTTAGAATCGGTAATTGGAAACAATAAACAAATAAACTAGACCAAAATTGGAATTGAAAATGCAAAATTCATGTTTATTTATTGTATTGATTTCTTACCTGTAGCATCGGTGTTTGTAGTGCCACGATTTGATCGAACCTGTGCTTTGCTCTCTGGCTGCAATTTGTCTCTAGTCGGTGGCGATTGTTTTCCAGCCTCATTGTAGACTGTAAAAGATTGATGAAAAATGATTAAATTAATTTCTTGCTCTGGTTCAAAATCTTTTTTTAAACTACAATTTATTATTTGTTTTGTGTGTGTTTTTTGTCGACCCGCGAGGTTAAGGTGAAGTTAGTGATGAAGGAATAAAAAATTGGAACGTAAAATTTTTACTTAAAGTCACTAGCAATTGCTAAATGTGTTCTCTTTTACGAAATTTATCTCACATGAAGCGATCAAAAAGTCATTTGTCGATTAAAAATTGGTTTGGTATTGCAAAGAGTAAGTGAGAGTCAAAAACCTCGTTTCAGACTTGCTCGCTTGTTGATCATTGATGAAGCAAAAAAACGACAGAAATAATGGAAAGAAAAAAGGTGTAGTAAGTCGCGCAAAATTACATAGCGATAGAATTTCATCACAATTCATAATTTTTTCAGCACCTTCAATAAAGTAATAAAAGAAGTTTTAAAACACATTTTATTTTCAATCGTTTACAAGCCCAGTGAACGATCACTGTGAGTGAGAATGAGATTGCAATCTGACATGTCATAAAGTAAAGTTTAATAAAATAGACATTTCCGATGAAGTAGAAAAAAAATTTACTCTAAAAAATTCTCATTTGCAAGTTAATTTGCACTTTAGAGTGTTTACTTGGTTGAGCAATGTTTGTCTTGATGTGATGACACTCGATATTTATCGATAACTTTTTTATTTCTCACAAAATATTTTAATTTTTCTTAAAACTATTGAAAACTTTCATTTAAATTAGAATTTCCTTTAAAAAACTTGATATTTAAATTAAAAGTAAAGTCAAAAAATTTTAAGATAATAATAAGGAGTTTTAGAAGGTTTAAATTAGAATCCATTTTTGAAAACCCTTTTGTTTTGATTTCTTTATTTACATTTTTGTTTTTGTTTACAAAAATTTTTTTAGTAAATTTCATTTTAATTTCTCAATTTTACAACTATTTAAGTTAGAAAACAATCAATACAAATTATTCTATTAGTTATTATCTTTTATTCAGTAAAATCTAAAAGTCTTTAGTTTCTTTCAATTAAATTTTAGTGACTTTGCCTTGTTTATTCATTTCTTTCTTTCATTGGGTTTGAATGTGTAACTATTTTATAAGCTAAGTTAATTCAATTGAAGGCGAAAATGTTGTGATGTGATGTGCCTCCGAGAATGGAGAAGGCACATCTCTTTTTCTTTTTCTTTCTCTATCTTTCACCCGCACACAATTTTAATAAAACAATTTGAGAAATTGTTTTCATACACTTTGTGGTATTCAAATGGATAAATGAATTGTAAAGAAGAAAAAGTAAGAGAGCTGTGTGGGATATTCACACATATTATATATTTATTATAATTATTATTTCCCCATTCATAATAATAAATTTGGAATATTATTATCGCAGAAATAATAATAATGAAATGTTTCATTCATAAAACCGTTATAATTTGAAATTTAATTTTCAAACAAAAAAATAAAGAAAAGTTTTTAAGGAAATTTTGCAAATTAAAATCAAATTAGCTAAATTTTGGGTAAAATAAAACAGCTTTAAAATTAGATAAGTATTCTATTATTTCACGATTATTATTATTTCATCAATAATATTATTTAAATGAATGAACAGAGCAGTAAGCTATCTGAATGAATGAATGAATGTAAGAGAATTAAAACAGACTGAAATTCTTTAGATAGATGTGTATAAAATAAGTGACTGTTGCCTGTTAATACACAAATTTATGCACACTTTTGTTTTTTTCCTCTATTGAAGTGTATGTATTCATAATTTTCTTTCTCATAGCATTGTAGCTCGCGCGATATTAGTGATTGTGGCATTGTAAGCAGCGATAGAAAAATCTCAGTATATTAAGTACTTTAAATGACTTTGTCAAAACTCCATTACCCTTCCTTTAGCACAATTGTTGTTAACTATTAATTGTCTCCGTTTGCTGCATTATAAATAAGTATGTTTATGAAATATTAAAAGTATACATTATGAATATATCTAATAACAATGGCAGCAGCATGTATGTATTTTTAACGTTTAAGAAGTTTAACGCGCATTTTGACTTCATAATTAAGCTAAACATATCTATCTGCTTGCTGCTGCTGCCTATATTAAACTTGTGTATTGTTTTGCATTAATTCATACTCTTTAATTTTTTTTAAGGTGGATGCTTATTAAGAATAATGTACATGTACATGTGCACATAGTACTGTATGCCTACACAATATCAATCTTACAATGTAAGCAACAACGCGCGCACAAATCTAATGAGTGAGAAATCAAAATCAATCTTTATTTACTCTAACTTTAAATGGATCGCACCTTCCGTTCATTCTTCCACTGCATGAGCCATACATTATACTCATTATTTATTGATTTTTTTTATTTCATAAGGTGTATATAAACATACTATAATAATAAAGTGGGGTTAAGAAATGTCAGGGACAAGTTAATGCTATGCTAACAAGATATATTTTTTTTTCAATAAATTTAATTACCAAACTCTTTAGCTGCATACACTTGATGCTGCTAACACAATTTAAAATTACATTTATATCGCCAGTTAGTTAATACGTGTGTGCAATGAGATTGAAATGTTAGAAGTTTTTAAAATTTATTATATAATTGTAAATATCCGGCATTGTCATTCATTCGAATTCCCACACACTATTCCCTTCTGTCACTGAGAGTAAGTGTGACTTTGCACAAAACACAGAGAGAGAGAGATAGAAAAATAATAATAAAAAAAGAGTTAAGCACTAATGAAATAACATAACGGCGACTAGACTGATCGATCAAAATGAATTGAATGAGTGAGTGAGTGTAGAGCTGACGGGGCTAAATAAATAAATTAACTTACATTTCTGAGCTGATTGACCTTTAAGGAAGGCATTTCGCTTATGATGGCGAACTTTAGATTTGACAAATTGCACTAGAATGTTATACCACCATTTGGATTCCTCTTGGCAGGTGCCTTTAACGAATGTCGACAAATCGGGTGTTTGTACGAGGATCGAATGGCAATGACCGGTAATTTGCTCAGCATCAGCAACCTCAATTACATCCGACATATTGATGCTCGCTTGTGGTATAGTCTCAGGCTGAGGGCGAAAAAGAAGGAATAGAAGTAAAATTATTAATAACAACTTGAATGATGATTGATTTTCTACATATCGATTATTTTAAGAGTGCGCGCAAAAAAAATGAAATGCGCGCCAAGATCATCAATTTATAAACATAAAGATACACTTACATGATCATCCACTGAGTATGTCAGTTCTCCATCATCGAATAGAATAAACCATCGCCTTTGCCACCGCTGGAAATAGAAAAGAAAGAGGAAAAAAAAATTTAATTAAAATCCCATTCATTCTCAAAAGATGGACTCTTATTATTTTTCAATGGAGATTAACTGTAAAATTCCCTCTGACCATCTCATCTATCTTTACAATTTCATTTCACATGTGTGTAGCAAACTTTTTTTTTTTTGCTCTTTAAAGATTGTTGTCTAATGATCTCTTCTCTTCCACTTCATTCAACAAGAGTGAGAGACCCGCTATTTATAGTTTTTTTTATTATTTCGATCTTCATGGATTGCAAGAATTTTTACCGCATCATTGTTATGCTACATGTTCCTACCATGATGAAATCTTTCTTTCATAATTCAAACCAAATGGGCAAAGCAAGTAGTAAATCGACTTAAAAGAAAGAGATTGTCTTAATTAAAAGCTTTGAAATTTGATTCTTGAGCACAACATAATCTCCGATGAGAGATGACTGCTCTTACGACGAATCGCTAAATTGCACAGAAATCTATAATTATTGAGGTCGAAAAAGATATAGAAAGAATAGCGGGTGCCCGTTTCATACTTAATCGTCATATTGATTTTCAAGAAAGAATATTTTGATAACACCTAATTAACTGTATCGAACGTAGTTCTTTCTTCTTTTTTGATCGCTTGCTTAATTTGTTTCCAAGTAATATATGATAGAGAGTTAGCCGGCTTATATCATAAACAGTGGAAGTAAAAAGAAATTAGAAATCTAATTTCGAAAAGAAAAACCAAAAATACCTTTATTTTACATGAGTTAACAACAGCGGTCTTAGGCGAAAGTTACGCAAAAAGCAACAAAACTCAACATTTCACCCGCCGGCAAAATTCCAATTCATTTTTAAGTAATATATCTATATATTATTTCTCTTTTTTCTCCTCGAAAAAAAAAATAAGAAAATAATCGACATTTGATTTTCAACTCCAAAATCACACTAAATCGCGCGCGAGCTCGTAGTACAACATACACACATTATATGTTAAAAAAAGAAAGAAAAGAAAAGAGAAATATGAAAGTTTCATAATTATTATTTTCGTCGTTTATTGTTGCCTGGCTTTGTCCATTTTAATATATCTGTCTATCGTATCTATCGATATGTCTATCAATAATACACACATGAATGCATTCAGCTCTCCATGCCGTGGTTTATTACGACCATATGTGTGTGATTTGCATGCATAAAACAAAATCGAGCAGTTTATTTTATTATGCTTGCTTATTTTATATTTTTGTGTGTTTTAAGCACAAGCAATCGTAACAGAAATTTGTCGCATTTCATTTCGATCGATTTGTTTTCCTCATTCATTCATTCAAAAATATTCGATTTTTATTTTTAAGTATAAATTTTTTTGTGTAAGCAAGCAAGCGAGTTACAAAAGAGATGCAAATTTTGATACAATTCTTCGATCAGCAAACAAAACTGTTGTTACAAAACAAAGAAAAGAAAGAAAGAAAGACTTGCTTTAATATACATAAATACATTAAAATTCGCCACATTATTATTCAATATAATCTTATACTCGCCGCATTTGGAAAGAGCAATGAGCAATCAATTTCAATCGTAACGTGCACATTATAATGGACAACCTCTCTGTGATTCATTTCAAATCAACGAAAAATAATAATAAGAAATGGGAGAAAGAAGAAAATTTTTTTTTTGCTGCTTGCGCGGAGAAATAATGTTACATCAAGCACAAAAATGCAAAAAAAAATCGAGAGCTTTGGCAGTCGTATCAAAAACGTCTTTTGTTGTGGCATGAATAATAATAAAAAAGAGAGGCATGTAAGCGCGCAAGCAATCTTGCTCTTAGCAAATGCGAGACGTGGGTCATTGTACTATCAAAATATACGTCAGATTTTTATTGTTGAAATACAAAATACGTCGCTTTTTCCACATTAGATGACGATTATCCCGATCCAAAGTCAATCTTAAATTGCCGAAACCAATAATAAAAAAAAGAAGATGGAAGATGTTTGAGCAGTTATGAAAATCAGATGGACCATAGATTGCATAACATTTCTTTTCACATCAAAAATCATAACTAGATGTATATATAATTTTGTTTTACGTTTTCGCGGCATCAAAATGAATGGACGCTTTTTGTATCTCACACTTGTATGTTTTGGAGGCTATTGCAAAATATAATGTACAGTATACAAAAGATGAATGGCATCTAACAAATGCAAAATATTTTTCACTCCATTATTCAAAACACACGCGTAAGAGAGTGAAAAATTCTCAAGATTGTTGGAAGATCAAAGGCAGACACTAAAAGTTCATACATGCAAGAAAAGATGCATTAAATCACATAAAATAAAAGAGAAAAAAAAGAAGGCAAAAGAGCAACACCAAATTGATCATCATTCGATCGATCGAAGTAAGAAACAATCGTGAACAAAATTTCCTAAATGAAACATTAATGTGCCAATGTATGAGCATAAAATAATCTTTTCTTATTTTATAAGTATTTCGGAGCATGTTAATGCCATGAAATTCTCACATTATTCTCTCTCTTATTCGCTTGTTATTTCGTATAATTTCCCTATCACCCGAAAAAAAAGCAAATTTATGCTATAAAATTAATTTTTTATAGTTTATGTAAAAATTGAAAGTTGTCTGAAGCGCATAAAGAGCAATATTACGTCGTATGCATTTAGGATATTATGTTTCCTAAATTACTCTCACTCACTCCCTCCACATATCGTTCATTTCTTTATTATTATTTTCTTTTTTGCCTGCGCTTTGTCTGTCGTAACAATTTAGCTATACTTTGACACATGAAATTTAAAAAGAAAAAAAAATTTTAAATTGATGATCGGCTTCGGGTTAAATAAAAAAGAAAAAAACTTCAAAGCAACGGACGGGCTTCTTTTATGACACAAGCCATCAAGTAGCGCATAAATTTCCAGTCTTTTTTGCAACGCATTATGAGAGTAAGCGAGAGACGAGGCAATTGTGAATGATTGAGATGAATTAGTGAAAAGTGTAGTTAAAATCTTTGCTGTTTATTGCCTAAATCACTTGTGAAACGCGCGTTGAATTTTACTCGCTTGCTCATTCAATCTTTCATAGAGTGAAGTGCCATAAAGGGCTTTCATTCAAAAACAGCATAAATTTTTTTATGCTATTACCTATGCGACCAATACAACCGCACATTTTACTCATGTTATTTCATTATATACTTTTTTGTGTGTCTATTTTTTACAGAGTTTGGAAATTTATGTTTGGAAAAATTCATAAAATTAATTTATAGAAATATTCTCGCATTTGATTTCATTATTATTATGACAGAAAAATTATCAAGACCTATTAAAGTATTTTTAAAGATTATAAATGATACTGTGTTTGCTAAAATATTAATAAGTAACAAAGTTTGATCAATTTACATTGTAATTTTAATTTTCAAACTCTGATCTAATTTAAAGTAGCATATATATGTGATACGAACAAGATACACTTCTCTCCTTAATTCATAATGACTTGAGAAGACTTTCACGATATAAAAGCCATTTATAGACTCTCGTTTACGCAAACTCACACTAGTTTAGACTGCAGTCAGCTCTAAAGAATGTATATGTATAATTTTTTTATGCTTTCCATATATCTATGTTATATGAATCTCTTTAGTATGAATTTTTCTTCATTCTTCTCCTTTTTCTTTCTTCTTATTCGCTGCATGCTACAAATATTTTTATTTTTTACATAGGGTGATGATTTTTCTATAACATTATTTGATATCGATATGTATTTAACCGCTATACACACTTTCATTGCATTTGTTCATTTGTCGCCTTTCTTCATGTTATTCTACACTCGATTTTATGCTCTCATAACATTCTAGTTCAATATATATAGATCTATCACATACATATATGTGGTTGGCGCGAAAAAACAACTGCGGCTTCTCCTCATATTGAGCAGCAAGAGATAATCATAAAAAAGTAATAATATTTGCAACGTAACGCTTTTTTTAGTCTTTTGACTTGATTCGAATAAAAATAAAAAAAAGAGGCATGCTCTCTTGCTAAGGTACTTTTAAAAAAAGTCTTGCTGAGTAATTGTTTTGTAATTTCTCTCTGCACCATTTGATTGGGTCTTATCGATCGAAGTTGACGGTGCAGTTTTATTATGTTTTATGTAAGCCTTTACACACTCCGTTAACTCTCTTTTTTGTTTCTTTCTTTCTTTCTCGCGCAATGCTGTCTTTCCTTCTTTCTAAGCGCCTCACTCTTAGTTCAACTCAATCGTCGTGAATGAATATTCGAGGAAGGAATTTTTAATGATAAGCAGCTTATATCACTCTCTTAGTTCGTTTTTCAATTCGGTTATTCGGTAGTTTTTCATTCATTTTATAATTCAGCAAATCTTTTTTTTATTTTCTCCATTGAATTGCGACTACTTGTGAAAAAGAAAGATTTCGTAATGATCTGATTACGTGAATTGCTTACCTTTGTTCTATACAGCGGATTAGTCCAGTCCCAATCATGTGGAGCGACAAATAGATAGCCACATTTTGATACCTTCCTCGAGGCCTGTAACGAGAAGAAATTTTAATTAATTAAAAATTTATTTTTCTCTCTCTTACTAGAGTGGTATAATATAATATATATGCATTATAATTTATTCATAATGCGTTCTCATTTCACTTGGCATCATTGGACACATAGAGATTTGTGTATTTAAAAGCATGAATATGTATGCGGATGATGATGGCAGGAATAATAATAAAAATAAAATAAAACCTGAGCAGCAGCGTTGTAGATGCTAATTAATTGAAGAAAATTAATATAAACAGCAGCTGTAGTAGGCTCTAGTATTAGTAGTGGAATAACGCAGATTTCAACTGATTACATGCATACAAATATAGAGAACATATTTGCTCTATGAAATTGGAAAGAAAGTATCTAAAAAATCACGTCACGGGCCATTTAACATACTTATGAAAGTCAAACATGCAAATCTTGTTTGCCCGCTTCACTTTTTCTGTTGTTGTTTTCTCCCCAATTTCAAATCTCTTCTAATTATAACAATTTTTTTCTCTTTCATACTTAATAAGCTTCGTCTTAACTCTCACATCCACCATTGATGATTATAGTAATTTCCAACTAGAGCTATATGCAATTTCTAGTTGAATTGTGTGTAATGTGCACTGCTCTAGCTCTTTAGTGTTTACTTGGTGCGCAATAGAGAAATGGAAATTTTTTTCGCAACGCTCTGGCATGCATGTTCTCGAAAATATTTAATCTCCTCTATATGTATGTTTTTAAATGAAAATTATGTTTTGAAAATTGTTACACCACCATCACATAGTGCAACAAACTGATCTGATTAGATACACATATGTGTACTGAAGGCAAAATGCTTAACAAAAATCTGTAAATTTTTACTTTCTCAATGCGATCAACTTCGCTATCTCTTTATTTATTTATGCATTGCTGCTTATTTTTCTGCCAATGGAATTATATATGTAGCATTCATAATATGTGTGTAGAAATTCTATTTCAATTGGTCATTATTTCTGAATTTGTAATGCCTTATTGAACGACTTAATCAAATTAACCCCGAAAAAAGAAAGAAAAATTTTTATTTTATAAAATATATATTTTATTATTGTATGTTTCAATTGAATGTGAAACTTAATGCTTAATGTTCTGCTTTCTTTGGAATGAACTGTGCGGGAGAGAGAGGAGAAAGAATGAAGAGAAAATTAAGTATACACATGTATGGGATATTTCTTTTTAAACTATTATATTTAGCATGCAAGTCAAGAGGTCCGACATCGTCAATAATGCATAATTGCTGCTATTTCTTTTTCATGTATATATTTGTGGTCAAATTAAATGAATTCTTCACGTCTCTGACACTAAGGATCATCCTCAGAAAGAGATATGGCTTCGTCCATTTAACAATCAGATGGCTATTTTTGGTACACAAAAAAAGATACAACAGCGGCACGTATAACCCACAAAACCAGAAAGAAAAAAGTACGCTCATAAAATAAAAACATCTGAATCTGAATATTCCAAATGTGGTCGTAATTTGACATTAAAATTAACGAAAAAAAAATTGAAATTCATAAGACGATCACCATACCAGGAACAAACGTCTTTCTTTATTTTGTGCTCGCATTTTTACTTTATTCATGTGTCATGAAAGTAAATTTTCAATTGCAATTTGACTTAAAAAATCAAATTATAATCACATACGCGCCGCTCAGTAATTTTCCCTAGTCATTCGTGAGGCATTATGGGTCATTTACACACTCTCGATATGAGTAAAAAAAAGACAACAAGCAAAAATGACAAATAATAATTTGTAACTCTCAACATCATTTGCGAGTGAACGATACATAAAACAAGTGCTTTTCAAATTATTTTCAATTTTTTCATTTCTCTCTTCCGATTATATTATTTTTAATTCCATCACGTCTCTCTCACACTCGACTTCGTCATCATCATCATCATTTTCAATCGAAGACCTGTTTCAAAACAATCAAATTCACTTTAATGGGATTAGAGTGATAGTAGGACACATATCAAAAAAATTGAGACTTTTTTTACGGTTCATCATCGCTTTGTTGTCTCTTTATTGCCTTGTCGATTGAAAAAAGGCAAATGAGCAAATTAAAGAGAAATTTTCATATTTTTTTCTATGTTGATGCTGTTGTTGTTGATTTTAAATGTCTCACATTATCTGCCATTATCATGGCCACTGGTTGATTTTCTAACACTCTTCAGGGACTCTCCCTACATATAAACATGCATGCATGCATCTCATTTATTTCTAGAAGGTCTCTTTCGTTTTCTCTTCTATAGATAGTTGTCAGAGCTATGTTTAGAGTTATACGTCAATTAATTATATCTCCATTTTCGGGGTGTCGAAATTGGGTCGCATCATAGATTTCATCAAAGAGTTGACTATCATAAAAAATGGCTTTTTTATTTATTTTTCCTCGCTTGTGAACTTGAATATTAATCACGAGCCCTGATCTGGCTCTAATGCATAATGACAAAGAAATGCCATTGAAAATTGACTGCTGTTGTTATTGTATGTATGCAAAATAGGAGAAAATCGAGGCAGCAACAGCACAGAATAGGTCGATTGGAGCTGTAATCAATGCCTCTTTGTAATTGGATTTCATTTTATAAGTGTGAAAGATACAGAACTAGAACTGGGGTTTTAACAATCACGTACGCGCTCTGATGTTGAAGTTCACTGAAAAGTTTTATATATTTTGGGCCAAACAGAGAAAGATAAAAAAGTAAGCTCCATACACACATAATTTTTACTTTATTTCAAACATATAAATTGGATTTTCAGACAGGCCATGCCTTCTTATGCTTACGCTTATGCATCCAAAGCTGGACAGCACTCCATTGTGTCTTATTCACATATTTCTTACTTCTCTGTGCGCATTGCGCTTGCTTTTTATTCTCTTCCATGTCCACACACTTCCATAGGCGCGTTTACAATTTATTGGAAGAGATGAATACATTTTAACGGTATAATGGCATAAGAATTGTGTTATTCTTTCTGTTACGGACAAATGAAGTAATATCTCTCTCTTTTTTTCTCTCATCTCTTTTTCTCTTATACAACATTGTTTGTTGTAACTTCAATTTGCCTTCCATTCAATGCTTAACTCACATGACACTGTCGCTGTATGTATTTTTTATAATTACAATCTCACCAGCAAATTGATACTCTTTCGATTTTATATTCTTCCTTTTTCCAAAAAATTTTTCTCATGATGATGGACAGCATTCTTATGATGAGTTTGGAAATTCTTTGATATAATTTAGACAATTTTGAAAACATTGTAGGTATCAATATTAAAAACATAACAAAGAAATTCCTGCATTTGATTTCGTCACATTTATAATAAAAACTTCTCAAGACTATTAGAATAGAGCTTTGAAAATTTTTAATGTTCTACGAGATTCAATTTCATAATCTCTTAGTTAAAAAAATTGATACTTTATAATTTATGAACTATAAATCATAAAAAAAATTTCCAAACTCTAGTAAAAAAGTGAGAAATTTGGTTAATTTTTTCTCTCTCGCTTTCATGACATTTTACAAAGTCATCTTTTGAAATTACAACCATGATGATGATGATAAAGTTCTACACATCACACACATATACAGGCATACAACAATTGATGATTCAAAAGCACGAGATGAGAATTTTTTTCTTTACCTTTTTGCATGTAAATAAAGAGAAGTAAGAAAGATCGAGTGAGAGAGAAAGAAAAGTATCAAATTGCACAGATTAATTAAATGTTTGCAAAGGCGTAAAATGAATAAAAGGAATGAGAAGAAATTCCAAGCGTATAAACGTGAAAATATACGATAACGATGAGAGTTAATCACATTGGTAATGAAATCCACAATCAAATGAGACTCTTTGAAGCTCATTTTTATCGCGCTTACTTCACGGTTTCACTACATACTACAGCGGGAGGATATAAAGAATAAAAGCAGCAATGGGACCGCACAGAACTCTGTACCGCTCCAGTATGATGAGTCATCTTATTTCAATGATCAATAACGTTCATTTGTTACCGTATGGAGTTTGTTAAAAGACTTTTTTCTTCTTCTCATCACCATTTAATAATCTTCGTCATCATTTTCGTGCCGTTTAAATGAACAAGCAAACCAAAGAGAGAGAACGTGCGAGAGATATTTATAATATGCAAAAAATGAAGGAAACGAGATCTGAATTTGCGAGTCATAAGGTATTTCGCGAGAAAAATAACATGACGTTGCGCGACGTCCAAAAAAAAGAAGTGATCAGTATGTCGTCATCATCGACTTCCACTTAAATTTTGTTTACACGCAAAACACACGAAATTAGTGTTTTAGACAGAAAGAATTCCTCGCAACAGTAAACAACAAGAATAATTGGCACACAACCATCATCATGTTGTCAGTCAGCCGCCGCAGAGAGTAAATATTATTATGATAAATATAAAAAATGTGGAAGCAGTTCTATTTTTGTTATACGAAACGATGACAACCGCAGCTACCATAGAGCTCATTTATTTTATGGAATTTTTTTTTACTTTAATTAACATGCGACACCATTCAAAATAAAAAATGTTAAATTCTATTCATTCATATTTTTTTATATTCTCATCATTTCGACCTTGTTACCGAAAATAAAATATGAAAATTTAAACAAACATGGTGTAGAGAAATTTTCATTTTTTTATTTTCTGAACCAGTGAGCGAAAATTTATGATTGAACAAACATAAGTTATGATCGGTGTAAGATCGCTTGTTAGCAAATACAATTAACAAACAAAATGATCAGAGATTCTTTTAAATTTTATCCATTTTTATGATCTTAGCACGAGAGAGTGCTCACTGGTGAACATTAAAAAAATTGTAGCAGAGTAACATGAAACTTCATTAACTAAACCATCCGACAAACAACAACAAAAGATTGTACAGCGCGATGTCACTTTTTTGGAAACATGTCAAAAATGAGGCACAAGTAGAGAGTTTTCACCATGTTAAAAATGTGTTTTCGTGATTTGGGTGATAATTTTCCATAAAGAAGAAAAATATTAAAATAAATGAAAGTAGTGGTCGTCAACGAGTGGCTTCAAAGTAGAGAGTGGAATAAGTGAGAGAGAAAAAAAAGTTTCTAATTGGCAATGCCACTAAAATAATAATATAATAAAACAATAAGACGACAACGATAGTTAACATATATGAATATTTAAAGTGGCACAAACCAAACCAGTAGTAAGCAACTTACTAACTAACTAACCACTTTTGTGAGGATTGAATGAAATTCTTTACATTTCGTTAGGTGTAATGTGATCTATTGCCGTTCATTAGGTTACTTCTTTTGCAAACTATTGCGGCTTCAATCTTTTTCTATCGATTGTCATTTCGGCACACATTTAAATTGAATTATGAGCAAATATACAAGAAAGAGATCACTTGATTTATGCTTAAGGAACAAGTCTAAAATATCTGTAACTTGCACCTTGAACTATGAATTTCGAATTTCATTTCGATGGTAACGAAAGAAAAACAAAAGCACAAAGAAGAAAAAATTGTTTGTTTTTGTTTGTAACAACAAGTACACAAAGCACCATAAATCTCAATTTATATAGTTCAAAGTCTTAGCATAAATTTCACAACATGAAATGTGCATTTTTAAAATATTCATGCATCACAATTCTATTGTTTGCACTCTCTTATTCGTCAAAAAAAAGCAAACAAAAGCTTGAAAGGTGCACAATACTTCTTATCCTCATACTTGTTGTTGTGGTTTTGTGTGTTTTTGTTTCAACTAATTGGCCACGAATTTCCATTATTGTGCAGGATTGTGTCGTCACTAATTGACTAATGAATTCTCCCCTCAATTCTTGGTTGATTGCTTCACTGTCTTACAGAGTTGTTAATGCATAAGTAAGAAATGTTAATTTTTTCAAAATAACTTGAATTTCATGACATAAATGATAATGAATATTTTTAAATGTATTGAATCAACTTTAAAGTATGAAAATCATAAAGATATTTATTATAAAATTCTAAATTTTTCAAATCAAATTTCTTTTGTTTAAACTTCCTTTCCAATTCTTTTTAAAGAGGATTCTATATAACTAGAACAACTCTGTTCTCTACTCAATAGTTGATTGACTTTATTGCAACTTATGTTGCATGCAAATTGTCAATTTTTAGAAGCACGACAACAATGAAGCAAGAGAGTGAAAGATAGTGATCAGTGGAAATTATGAATTGGCATTGTCATTCGTTGTCGTCAACATTAAAAGTTAATAGGGCGTTTGATCTAGTTTAATTTTTACGATCTCTCGCAGCATAGGTACGTGCGATCATACAGCTCTATCGTTGTGCACATAAGTATTTTTTTGGAGGGCGCTGGTTTTTTAACAACCAGAGAGTGTGTGTATAATAATAAGAAATCACATATATAGAGAAGTATGAATAAAAAAAAAGACAACTGAAAGGCGAGGAGAAAAAAGTCTCTTTTGGTACGCACCTTAATGTGAATTGTGAGTTGCATTAATTTGTAAGCCATGCAATGTGTGTGTCTAACATGCTTTAATAAAGACGTAAAAATTCATCGACGAATTTTCGTGAGTTGAGCTTTTCATTTTTTATATTTTTCGGCAAAGACCCACACATAAGCGCATGATCAGTCTCATGTTTCATTATAATTGCCTGTATGTAAGTATGTATACTTAAAAATATATATAGAATGAACAGTTTTAATGTTTCAGCAATTTTCATGACTACAATGCACACCCCGAAAGTGCGACCAAAATGCTCAAACTGAGATGAACACGAAAATAATTAACAAGACTCGCTGGAGAATTCAGTGATGCAAAAAAAATTTTTTTACACGAGATTTCTTAAAATAGAAATTTTTTAGTTTCTTCTTCTTTCCGCTTTCATGCGAGTGAGATGCAATTGAAATTGCCTTGTGCATTTTGTCGGCAGTCGAAGTGTGCTCATCTTCTCACATCTGTACGAGCAAAAGAGCGACGAGCAAAAGATATATAGATTGCAATAAAATGAAAGATGAAGATGATGAAAATTTTCAATTTAGGTTTCATAAATTCCTTCTGTTTTATATTTATATACTCTCCTTACATTGAGTCATTCTTTTACTTCAAAGAATGTCTTTTAGTCATTGGCGCCGTCATTTGCTGTTTTATTTTATTTTTGTTCATAAAAACATATTGTCAGGGTTTAACTAAAAAATGATTTATAAAATTCAAATTAAGTTTTTGTGGTTCTTTTTTAAAATAGTATTTTTAGCGCCATCATTATTCATAAATAACTCTTTTTACTATCAACCTCGAATTCTCTTCAATATTTGCCATAACAACGACATCAATTTACTCTTTTATTGTTCTTTCAAAATTCCTTACTTTCTAACAAGGTGACATCTCAGTCATTCTCTATTTCAAAATTTCTCCTTTTATTTCCTTTTCATGATAATGTCATTATCTCTCTACGTGTCTGCATTGCGTGATTTTCACTTTTTTTACAGCTCTTTAAACCCTTATACACGTTTTCTACTTTCTGTAATTGTAAATCACTGAAAACAATAAACACAAGAGTCATATTTTTATTTATTTTTGTTAATGATACTCTTTTTTACTTGTATATCTTTAAAAGCTTAAAAACGTCAATTGTCGTCATAAATGGAATTTACACATGAAAGATATGCGACGTGATTATCTTATCGACACATTCCTTTTAATTAAATAATTTTTTTCTTTTTAAAAAATATTTCTCACTTATTTATTGTTAAATAGTGTTTAAAGTTTTGTTTCTTTTCATGTCATGTTCACTTAAGACGAAAAGCCTATCATAAATTTACAGCACTTTATTGATGATTCGATCATAAGAGTATGTGTCCTTGAATCGTACAATCACAGAATGAAAGAGAGAAGAAGAAAATATTTTCAAATTATTACTGCTGCGAAGTTTTGAATAGAGAGCTATCGATATTGTGCAAAAAAAATATCTATTGACAGTAAACATGACTCGAATTTCTTTATCGCTCTCTCATGTGTTTGCACGCGCGCTTCGCGGCAGTTCCGACTCTCGCTCCAAAAATTTATTACAATTTTTCAAGCCTTTTCAAATGTTATTTCACATGTCATTTTTTAATGTCTCAAGCAAATTCCACCCGCGAAATAAAAAATCGTTTTGTTTTTGGAATTACTAATGTGCTGCTGTTGCTTGTTGTTTTCTTACACTCCAAGCGAAACTTTTCAAAAATATAAAAAATAACCTATTGATTACTTCCTGAAATCGCTATCAACAATTTCCTACACACATGAGAGTTTTTAGTTTTTTTCTCGTTCACCATTCATTTTTTACCTTTTTAAATTTTTTTTGTAACAATTGGCGATTGAAGTTTAATTTTCTAGCTACCGCAATATTAAGTATGAAGTAATTGAGAAGCCCGTTAAGTACTTTTTTTCAAGTACCGAAAAAAATTTAAATTTTTCCGCAATTGAAAGTCACTTTTGTTCAAAGCCGAGATCGTATTTTATTTTTTGCTACTCTCAAATAGAGCATATTGAAACAGTCGTTTTTTAATTAATTGATCATGGATTGGTTAGAAAGAAAATCTCTTGATCTTACTATGATATCCACTTGAAATAGTAAGGAACTAGTATTGGTTGGTCTTAATTAAATGAAGAAGAAACTCACATATATATAATGAGCAATTGCACAATAGTTTTTAAGTCCTACTAATTAAGAGTGAGAGAAAAGGCTGAAAATTAACTCATTGCACTTGTTCATTAAGCCAATTATTTTTACATAAAAAACATGAGGGAAATTTTTTTATTTTCATATTTTTGATGAACCAAACGATTCTTTGTTTTTGCAATGAACAGAAAAATATTAAAATTGCCATAAAAAAGTGTATATTATTACAATAATCACGATTGCTCATCAAAATACCACACCGCGAATCGAATTGAAAACTTAAACTTAATGTCTCAATTTTTTTGCACATTTATGAATTTTTGAAGATATTTTTATTACCATTGGAGTGGCAATTTTTGGTAGTAAGTAAGGAAGCATTACACATTCGAATGAGAAAAAAAGTTTCTCAAGAAAGTGAAAATTTATTGCATATAATTTATTTTTTTGGTAGGAAAAAATGCTGTTGTCCAAATTTGAATCGAGCAGTGGTATAATAATAATTCAGAAGAAGTTATTATGTGGGCACAAATCTTTTTATATTATTTTTACTTTCTTATAATTTTCCAATTTCGCAGCGTGCCATTGCGTATGTGCTGTCGATTTCTAAATTGGTAAATGCAATAGTTTGAAACAAAAGGGAATTGATAATTATGAATCCTTTTGATAGAAACGCTCACATTTAGTAGCATGCTGAGCTTTCTAAGTTTTCTTTTCATTAAAATGGTGATTAAATCACCTTCTTTAATTATTTACAATCTCCCACGTACATTCTTCCCATTAGCAATTGTTTTTATAAAAAAATATTCATTTGCGAAGTGAATAAATTTATGAATAAAGAGCTATGACAAGTGCCCGTCACCTACAGACAAAAATAGCACTTTAAAATTCCCTCTCACATAGAGAGTGTGTATAGAGGAAAAATATTTGGGCTAAAAGACTTTTTGTGTACATATTTTTCTCCAGTGTTGTTTATTTCGTTTCACAAATACAATATCTTATAAGAAAGAGAATAAAATAATAAAGAAACTCCACTACAATCGTATTCAATACATACTAGCATCACAACGCTCTATAGTGCTCAATGCTCATAAATTTTGTATTGGAATCTTTTTATTAAAGAAATTTTTGTGAGAATTTTTTTTTTCTTTCTTTCTCTTTTAGTTACTGCTGCTGATGTTTTTAAAATGTTGTTCAAATTTATTTTTAAAAACGGCATTATTTTGAAGTAAAAAGAAGAAAAGATAATGATACGAACCAAGACTAAAAACGGTCATGATTTATTATCAGTATTCTGAGAGTTCTACTTACCCGATTATGATCGAGAGCCGCAGCATTATGTTCTTCTCTTTTTCCAAAGCAGCCAGTGCATTTATTTTTGTTGAAGATATTGGGTGAAAATTTGCGACATTCAGCAATACATCGATTATTGCTCAACATTGTTGTCGTCGTTTGTTGTGTTATTTAATCAGTAATGAACTTTTTTTAATTGTTTAAAATTTACTTTACTCGCTCTTTACTTAACTTTCAAAAGCGCACACATTCGACTTAATTTCTCTTCTCTTATTTTATTTTTTTTAATTCATTACCAAGTCAATTCAAGTCGGTCGGTCGTCTTTTCCTCATCATTCAATAAGAGCAATTTTATTTTTCTTTCGAAAGATGAAAAAAGTCATTAAGAAAGACAGCGAGAAAAATTTTTTATTTTGCTCTCTTCGCGCACAAATTAATTGAAAACCAATTTAACAATTAAATTTATAAGAAAGTAATTTTGTTACATTTCATTTGTTTTACTCTCTCATACATATGTACAGAGTTAATTTAACTTCAATTCACTTTTTTTGAGTTGCAAGATGGCTTTGATAATTTTTTGTGTCTTTCTTCTCACGGGTTCACATTTATCAGTGTGTGTCTGCTGTTGCTTCCTTTTGTTTCTTCACGAATTACACCTCTCTTGGAGATTTTTTTATATTATGATCACTTACAACTTTTTCGTGGTCTCATTCGTTCGCAAATTGAAAATTAAGTACTTTTGATAGTTGACTCTCTGGTTACACACAAAAAATTCCACTCGACACGTTCATAAGATTTTTTTGTGTCTCTCTCTTGAGAAAATATTTTAATTAACTTTTTTCGCTGCTCTTTTGTGGGTATGTGTGTTTCACAATTCAATAACACTTTTTCTTCTTTCCCTTAATTGTTTTGACTTTTGTGTCTCTTTCTTATGCTTACTCGCTGATGTAATTGAGCAAATAATGCGCCTATTTACTTTTTACGCTCTTGTTAAGTAAAGTGTATATATCTTGTTATCTATTATGTTATTTTTCATTATCTATAGAGTTCATGTTATTTAGTAATTTTTTCTTTTCACAACTTTTAGTTTCGTTTAACTTTATTATTTCTTTTCTTTTTTTTTGGGAAGGAAAAATAATGAAATAAAAATTTTATTTCATAGAGATAAAGAAATCACATAACTCTCATGCTGTTGTTGATTTGTATATGTGTTCAGAAAAGAAACCTGAAATTACACAAACTCGTACCGACACACGAGAGATTTCTTATTCGTTTAACACACATTGAACTTGTTTCTCTCTCTCAGTGAAGAATTTGATGTTTTTTCTTTCCTTCTTCTCTCTTACTGGATAATAAAATATTCTCTTTTTATATTTCACTATAATTTCACCTCCTTCAACTTTAATCCCTAATTTATTATTGAAGATATATCCACAATAAAATTGGATATATAAATATGTCAAAATATTATGCGAACTATTTTCGTGTTAACATAATTGCATAAATCTTCGATATTTTTTAATAATAATTTCGCACGAAACCTACTTTAAACCGAATAAATTTCATTTATATTCGATGTCGCTTATCTTAAGAAAAACACATCTTTATTCGACAAAGTTTTAAAACACAATGAGTGAAGAAATTTTTATACAACCTTTTTTCAGAGCGAAACTTGATCGCGAGAGTATATTGAACGTAAATGTGTACGTGCAATGAGAGAGCACCATACTACTTTTCATGAACATCTAAAAGATTTGATTAGATTTAAATCCAAAGACATTTTTAATCTAATGCATGTAAAAATTTAAATATTTAAATTTAAAAATTCAAAAATTAACTGATATTGCATATCATCACATTATTCACGCAATATTTTATTCTTTGCCACAAATATCGTAAAAGTAAACAGACAGTTAAAGAAATATTTGAAAACAATCGTCAGACAGTCAGTCTAAAAAGAACTGCTTTCAATGGTTTTTAAAATTGAACTAAAAACAAAAACAAAGTGTAAAATTTTCAATTTGAATTTTCAATTGTTACTCATAAATTATAATGAAAATTAGTTTTTTCATAGTTGATCGTGAACAAAAGATATTTAAATGTTATTTACTTGGAGAAAGACATAAAGACAACTATCGAATAAAAGCCGAAAGAAATGAAATTTGTGGAACTAATGAATCACGATTTCTTGTGTCGATAAATTGCTATCAATTTTATATATTTCTCAATGAAATTGACAATTGTTCAAATTTTAAATTTAATTTAGCAAGAAAAATTAAGAGTTTGCCGAATTCTTATTTTGTCGTTCAACTTATTCCAAGTAAATATGAATATATTGATGTCACTTGGTAAGCAACTTTATGATTCTGCTCATGTTTGAGCTTTTAATAAAATTTCTTAGTGCATTTTCCATTATGCTAAAAAAAGGCTGTTGTCCGTTCGTTTGTGTCCGTAACTACCTAGTATTACCAAACTATTTGCACTAATCTACTAGTTCTGACTATAAGACCTATATAACAAAAGCTTTTCGCGAGATTCCTTCCCGAGTTATGGCATACATGTCATGATGTCCACCATATGGATCAAAAAATTTTTTCTCATTAAAACAGACTTAAAATGTTATGATAGGTCGAGAAAGCATATCAGAAGTGATTTTTTGGATATTTAGATCCGAAGACATGGTGCAAAAGATAAAAAAAAAATTTTCTAAAGAACTTTTTTCTTTTAAAGAATTAGGAAACCATTGCACTTGTCGAAATAAATTGTACTATTATTACTGATCTGCAATGGGAAAATGCACTCTTGCTAAGAGATATTGATTATTAAAATTACTGATTTTTTTATTTTATTAGGGGTGAAATAGTCAACAGATTGTGTTATGAGCAAATAGAAATCGAATATATGTTAAGTTGGTTGTCAACTTTAGGTGGCGGTTTTTCTTCTCTTGGTGATTACTTTGTTCAAAGAGCAGAAATAGCAGGAAAAATTGCTATTTATCAGATGAAAATTGCTATAAGAATTGGTGATCCAAATTTACTTTCACGATGCAAATTATATTTTAGTATTTCATTGATTCAACAAAACAAGTTTAAATTTGCACAAAGAATTATTCGAGATGAATATGAATTTTCAAAGACTGTAGTTGATGGAAGACTAAGAAAAATGTGTCTTGGAATTTGGAGTAAATTACAATATTCACATAAAATGTATAAAGAAAGCAAAAGAAATTTAAGGAGACAAAAATTGTGATAAAATTACATGCAAAATAATAAAAACTCTTTATTGTGGTGTTAATTGAAATTTAATCTTTTCATATAATAATATTTTGAGCACTAAGGCTAATCTGTGATTATGGCTTGAGATTTTTTTAAAAATGTGATGTGTTGAGCTTATTTAGTGGGCAAGACTTCCCATAGGGTCCCATGCCGGCAAAACAATGGGTTTTGTGTTGAAAACACTCATGATTTCATCTGATACATACTTTTTATCGACAACAATTTCATATGTATATTCTTTGAACCAATCAACAGTCATAACAAGATATCCCTTATCTCCTCCACGACTCTCACCCCATGAATTTTCAACACGAAATTTGGTAGGTTTTTCATCTTTATCAACACCAAATCCAGTAAAAACCATTGCGTGAGTCATCAAGGATTCACCATAAATGAGCCTATCAGCTTTATTCAATCCTAATTGCACATCAACATTAAAGAGTGTTTTGTAGTCGTGACTATAAATAAATTTTTTAATTAAAGCTCAAGAATAATATATGACAACTTACATTTCCAAATCTTGAATACCACCTTGGAATCGAGCAAAACGTGCACCTACATCACATCCAAACCATACAGCTTCATTATCTTTCAAACTTTTCGTTACCAAATCAATGAGAACATCAACTGGTTGATTGTTATAAAATACAGGACGACCACCGACAACATTTCCTAACAAATCAACGGTGTAACCTTTGCCATATTCATTTGAAGGCCTCGGATCAGTAACTAAACAGACTTTATCATCTAAATTGAAATACGGTTTCACAAATTTCTCATAGAATTCAAGTGGAGTAACAGGTCCAATCGAAAAATACTTCTTATTTTTATCATTATATTCCCACGTAAATGTTTCAGGAGGGATTCCTAAACATATGCCAACAATATTATAAATTTCTCCCATTTGTTCATCGACTTTAGCTTGCATATCTTCATTTGCAACACCAGATGAATGAAGATCTCGTAATACTTTTGCATATTCGCGTAATTTTGATTTCAATATTGCATTCATACGAGCTGATGATTCACTGGAAAAAGATTCGGGGAAGCACTTCTTTGGCATTAAACCGTGCTTTGTAATAATGTTATACAACATGTCCCTGTAATATAATAATATCTTATACATTCTTATATTTATTTAAAATTAGAAATATTTACCATTGTCCACCATCGCCTATTGGATCGTTCAACATAAATGAAAGCAATCGATCGCCAACTTTTTCACCTCGATTTGCTGTCTCAATAACATTATTAAGAAAGTAATATGAGCGTTCAATTTTATCCCAATAGAAGAAAAATGCTTGCGAAAATTCAAATTCTTCAAGATTATATTGCTTCATGAATGGTAAACGGATGACATTATGAGCCGCAAAATTCCAGCACCTGATTTTTCAGCAAATGATTTTTAAGAAATGTTGAAATTACAGTGATTAATATTTATTACCTTCCAGTACTTTTTTGATCGCAAACAGGTTTGGCTTCATTATCAATTTTGTAAGTGAAAACATGCTGTGTTTGTTCCACACGCGGACGTGACATTGCAACTTCCAGAGGATCCTTTTGCACACACACATTTTGCGCTAATTTGTTTTTTGGACATTGATAAAATTCATGACGAAGAGTGTGCAAATGCTCTTTAGAAAGTGGTTCTTAAAAATAAGATAAGAAAAGATATAAATAAGACGTATTGTGAAAATTTTCTTTCCTCTTGATGACAAAGCATTCTGTTTTATATAGAACGAGTAAAAAATTTATTGCAATCAATTTAAAATTGGAATTTTCTTTAGATGTATGCAACTTTACTATATTAAATAAACATGAATGGGTGTATGAAGTGCCTGTTTTGAATAAATAAGAATTTCAGACAATCATGCATACAATTTATCGAGAAAATGATTGAATAAGATAACAGACGGCAAACAAAGCAAAATTGCACAATTTTTAATTTAAGGCTTTTTCTACTGATTTTACATAAGTAATAAATTAAAATACTTACTCAAAGACATTCTCAACTTTTATTATAACAAATTAAATCGTTAAAGTGATTAAAAGCAATTAAAAAGACGACAAGTTCAAAACTTTAAATGGACTGATATTTTAAAACAGTTGACAATTTTTTTGCGGTTCGGAATTTATCGTAGTTTCCGAAAAAATGTTCGAAAGTGAAAGTTGTCGGTCTGTCATAATATTTTTGTCACAAAAATATGTTTATTGTTTTAAATTCATAAAAATTAATTATTTGTTAATATATGTTGATTTAAAAGTTTTAAATTGATTTAAAATAATAATTTTTATAATTGAACTGTGATTTGAGTATAAGAAAGTGTTTGAAAAAGAATATTTTGGCATTATACAGTTATTTGAATAAATTGCTACACCCAATAATAAAATATCATTTTAATTAAAATCAATTCTGCAAACGAAACAAATAACAAAAATGGAACAAGGTAATGCAAAAAGCGAAACGAATCATATGATTTAAATATTAAAGTATTACTTGGGATAAATCATTTCAGAAAATTCACAGAAAAAGACTCAAGAAGAGGAATTCAATTCCCAGCGTGCAAAAATGAAAGAGATTTATTTAGCAAAAGAGAAGGAATGTGTACAGTTGAAACAAAAAATTATAAGTTTAAAGAAAGACCTTGATGAGGCTTCATCACAAATAGTCATTGCTGAGTACAACCGAGAAAAAGATTTAGAACGTTTTGAACAAGAGACATTGACTCTTAATCAAATAATTCAAGAAACTTGTGACGAATCGACTATAGCTCAAACCGAAATAAAACGACTTCAAGAGGAAAATGAGAAAATTAAACAAGAAATGGCGCTATTAAGAGAAACATTGATACAACAGCAACAAGTAATTTTTTTCAAATTTTGTTCATTCACGTTTACTCATTAATAATTTATTGTAGGAATCAAATAAGAGTTTAGAATCTATTCTTGGACTAAAAACTTTAGCTAGAAATGTTAAGAAAATAACTGGAACACATAGTAATAGTCAAGAGAATTTAGATGAATCAATGCGAAAAGTAGCAGCGACATCAGCTAGTGCAGCGAAATATGTAATTAAATCATCGCTTATCGATAATATAATTTATGATTCATAATTCTATATAATTTCGTAGGCTCAAGAAGATGCTGATACGTTAAGGTCATTAGTTGTTCCTCTGGAAAGTGAAATTATACAATTAAAAGAAAAATTAAGAGCTGCATATGACGAAATTGAACTATTGAAAACTGCCAAAGGTGAAAGTATTCAAGTAAAATCAGCATTAGTTGGTTTACTAGGTGAGACTCAAAAAGAAAATGAAGGTGATGTCAAAGAAGAACCAATGGAGCAGGAAGAAACAGCAAAATCTCAAGAGTCATGTAATATGTGCAAAAATTATGAACTCCAGTTAGTTCAAGCTCAAGAATCCATCGAGAATGAAAAGATGAAAATAGTAAAAGTAGAAAAAATAGTTGATCGTTTAAAGCAAGATTTACTGAAAGAGTCGGCACTTCGACTCGATTTAGAGAAGACGTGGCAAGAAAAACGTGAAGAGCATCGAGATGCTGTTCAAAAATTATGTGACAAATTAAATGAAAGTGAAAGGCAGATGATTCAGCTACAAACTGAATTTGGCAATTTCAAAGATGAAATAAGTAATGAGTTAAAAAAGAATTTTGGTGAACGGCAAGACATCTTTGATCATTTAGAAACTCTTCAAAATGATAATGAATACTTAAGTGGACGATATTTAGAACATTCAAATGAAATGAAAGATAAAGAAATAAATCTGCCACAAAGTATAGAAGAGCTACACGAATTTATTTTAGATCTTAATGAAAAGTTGATTGTATCAAAAGTTGGGCAAGAATTTAATGAAGCAAAATGTGTTACATTTAGAGATGAGTCAAATATATTACGCGAACAATTACATCAAAAAGAAAAGGAAAAACAGTTTCTTGAGCAAAAATTAAACCATAGAATTCACAGTCTTGAGGATAAATTGAAACAAAATCATCAAAGTCATTTGAAGCTCATTAGCGAGAAAGAGGAACTGCTGAAAGTGGAAAATGATAATAAAAAAGAAATTAGTGATTTGCGAATGCAAAATATTGAACTGAGTGAGAATGTAGATAGACTGGAGAAAGCAAATATTGATATTAAATCTAAACTTTCCATGCTTCAACAAGAATTGTCCACAAGTGAACAAGTTCAAAAAGATTTTGTCAAGTTATCACAATCATTACAAATGCAATTAGAGAAAATTCGTTCTGCTGACTCTCAAGTTCGTTGGCAAGATTTCGATGATGTTGATAATTGTCCAAATTGCAAGCAAGGTAAAATTATTGATAAAATTCAAAATACCGTAAATTAATTATCATGTTTTTCTTAGAATTCACTGTGACAAGAAGAAAAAGAAATTGCCGTCATTGTGGAACAATATTTTGTGAAAAATGTTGTGATCGTTCTGTCAAGAGTGGACCTTCCCAGAAAATAGCAAAAGTATGCGATCTTTGCAATACAATTCTGCAATCGCACTGTGCTCCATATTTTAGTGAAAATGCTCCTCAAAGTCCAATTTAGAGGCTTCAAAATGGGTGTATGTGTTTTAAATAAAATTCCTTTATTCTATGTATTCTTTATTCAATAAAAACTTTATTGTGCTTACGTAAAATAATTCATCTCATAAAAAAATCATGTTTTACATTAGAATTTCTTAGTACCATTTAATACACAGAAAAATATAAAGTGTACATATAAAATAATGACAAGTTGACAAAAATCTTTAAAAAAATTTTCAAATGCGTACAAATGACTAAAGAAAGCATCGAAGTAATACACGTTATTCGATTTTAAAATGCAAAGCGATTATTTCTACTAATGATGTTGCTGTGACACAACATGAATGTCTTGAATAATAATTTCCATAAGACGAGAAAACGTACACACATCAGTTACTTGACATATTTGAACAATTTTCTCTTTATCTGTTAATACTGATGCAAAGCATTCTTGCAGCACAACCTTATTCTGCTCAGACATGTAAAATATTATCGATATAATTTGATCATAGAAAAGAATTCCTTCTGGAGAAATAATTAAGCGCAAGAGAGTACATAAAAATGATCTAAGAAGCGAATTATTGAAAAATGCTTTATCATACAATCGCCATTTTTCATGCAATTTTTCTAATGAATTCAAAATTACACGACCAACATTCGCATCTATCGGTGTATTGCACAAAAAATGACCATAAGTTGTGAGAATTTTCATCAAATCTTCTTGGTTATTTCTCATATTGTTTGGAATATTCTTTTGAAAATAATTCCAATGATTTTGTAGAATGGAATCATAGAGTGAGAATAAATTAAATGAAATATCGACGTTTGCACGCAAGAGATCATCAAGTGTTAATTTGAGAATGTCTGGCAAAAGTTGAGTCGATGTTGCACCAGTGTGTTGAACAATGTAAATTAACATTTCCAAAAGTTTATTCAACGCGTGTGTACTTCTATTTGGTGTAGATGCTACTTCTAAAAACAGTCTCACAATATTTATCACAAAATCAGAACCCAATTGCATCTGTAAACATTTGACAATGCTCAAATTGAAATCAATAATTGCAGTCAAATCGTTTTCATCGTATTGGTAACTTGATTTGGCAGTAAATTGGAATATTTCGATTGATTTCTTGATAATTGGATTAATTGCACCGAGAAGAATTTGTTTTGAAAAGTTGTTGGTGTCCTCATATGTATTTAAAATATGTTCATAGTCTTTTAATTCAGCACGAATTTCTTCTCTCACAGTCACATGATTAGTTGTAATATTTGCAGAAAGAAATTTGTAACTAATAAATGCAACGTATTGTTGACATATTTCACCTCTCTTCTCATACTCTTGCTCTTCTGTTAAATTCACAGCAATATTTGAATAATTCAATATAAGTGCATTGAAAACAATCATTTTAATTTGCAAACGAATTTGCGGATCATATCTACTCAAATCGCTATGTAGCAATTCTTGCACTAATGTATTTTTAAGGAAATAATTTGGCCGTAATGTACCTGTTATAGTAATCATTAATTGTGCTGCAGCATTTATAACTAATGATGGCTCAATAAATCCAAAATGAGATGGTAGAATAATCTGCATAACTGAATCAATCAGTTGAAAAATTTCATTATGGTTATCATAAATTTCAGTTCGCAACAGCATTAAACTTCTGACAGAGAGCAATATTTGTGCTTGTAATTCAATCAAATCACTCTTTAATTGTGGATCAAGATCATATAGATGAAGTTTCTTTTGATTAGCTAATTTCAAAGTTAAAATGCAAGTTCTAATGACATTTGTTATAGAATTGCTTCGCTCGCAAGTAAATGTAAGAATTACATTTGAAGTCTGTGTGATGGTTTGCAACAGAGTTGTAAGATCACGACACATACAATGCAAATAAAATGTTGGATCAGCTGAAAATCTTACGATTTGATTCAAATTCATACGAGATTTTGACGTTACATCTTTTGTATAATCAGGCAAATCGTTCAAAATGGTGACAAAATGTTTTAAATTTCCAGTCTCTTTTGTAAATTCTAAGTTTAAGAGATCAAATATTTTGCATGGCTCAATTTCAGCAGCAGTGAGTATGACTTCTATACAATTATTTCTATAGCTTTGAAGTTCTGTTTCCATATTTTCATCTAATTCTTCTGTATCGAGGAGATCAAGAAATTCACTATTGGTACTGAACTGCATTTTAATTATCACGTTTGAAATTAAATGACAAACTGTTTCTGTATAACGTGGTGCAATCTTCTCATTAAATGATTTGATTATTGATATCCACAATGAAAGACGTTCAGAAAATGTCAAAGCAGCAACATTTTCATAAAATGTAAATCGAAATAGATGAAGCAGAAATTCTTTTGCTGGAAATTCTGGTTGATTGACAAATTTTCCCCATTGTTGTTGAATAAAAAGTTTTAGTAATTCACAAAATTTGTCTTGATACTCTTCATTTGAAATCATTAAATTTTTCTGTTGTAGCAATTCAGTTATTCCGTTTGCTTGAACTTGCACTTGAGGCAATTGCTTTTGTATATAAAATAGCTCACAAATTGTGGTGAGAGCTGTTAAATGAATATTTATGTACTTTTCGGAAGTATAACTGCAAAGCTCATAAATATTGTTGAAAAACTCTACACTCATTATTGAATCTATATTTGGTGGAATCCATGTAAATAGACTTCCTATGGTGTTAAGAAGTTCAGTACAGCAGAAAATGAATCGTTCATCATTAGGTAATGAGTTATGCATATCAAAATCAATATCAGGACCAACGACTAGTTCATTATTATTGATGTAACATACACAAAGTGTAAGGAACTTTCCAAGCATACAAATAATATCACTTAAACATAGAGTCATGCTAAAAAGTAAAAAGTTTTAATAAAAGAAGTAGTTCTTCAAATGACCGATACTCACCTCTGAAGAAATTTATTTCTTTGATGATAGGTCGTATCAATTTTTGTACTACAAATTTCATGTGACACAGCCTTTAAAAGTGTAATACCAAGAAGAAATTTCATTTTTATAAGAGACATGATTTGGTTGAAAAATTCACTATGTTCATCGGGAAATTCTCTTTTTCCTAGTAACGCAATCAGTTGAGCCATTTTATCTCGCTGCATCGCTCCAACTGTTGTTGGAAAACTCGAATAAATATACCAAAGACCTTCACGAATTTGAATTCTTGTTTTTAAATCTAACTCGATCCATTTCTTCGTCGTAATTGTGAGCTGTAAGAATTGATTAAAAAATCAAATAAATTTGAATGAAATCATTAGGCTTTTATAATCACCTCTAAAGTTGATACAGAGAAGAAGAAAAGAAACTGATTTGACATGCAGATAGATAAGTGCTGGAGTAAAATTGTATGTGACTGATTGCTATCTTGAAACGTTTTCAATTCAACTTCTATTTGTTTTTTGCGAAAATTTGAAGTCGAATGATGATAAAATTCATTTAATAGTGCCTCTAAACTAACTATTGACTCCATTTTAATGACAAAAAGACAATTACAAATTGATTAAATTAACAAATTCACAAAACTACGAAGTTATCAATAAATTTTATGATTCACTTTGACGTTTTGAATTTTTAAAAACCGTTAAACTAAATAAATAATTTCAAAAGAATTTTTTTTAAAAAAAAGAGAAAATTAAATTTTTAAGTTTGTTTACATTTTTATTTCATAAAATTCAATTTCAAAAATTACAATTATCATATACTGATTAGGCTTGTATTTCAATTTTTAGGCATGAGATTTATTAATTTTCGAATAATAAAATAAGTTCATAAAAAAGATTATATTTTTAAAAATATAAAGTTAATTTTTTTAAATTTAAAAATTTTTTCAATAAAAATTAAAATTTCTTTAAATTATAAAATTTGACATAGATTAACAAAAGTATTATTTAAATTTCTATCTGGGAAAGCACAGATAGAAATTTTCACATGAGCGTTATTTTAGAAAGAAGACACTAGTATTTTGTAACAAAAGCCTTCGCCCTGTATTCTCATTACTTCTTCAAAAAATACGAGAAAATATTTAAAAATCATATTTTACCTATAAAATCATGGATAACTACGTGCCAAAAGTGTTTTTAAATCAATCAACAACTAAATTGTCATGAAATTTCACGGAAAAAGTGAAAAATAAACACGAAATCGCACATTGATTTGTAAAGTTTTTTTCTCGCTAAAACATATTAGAAAATCACAGAAAATCATGTGTAAAAGTCTTCTTGTATCAATATTTAGTGGTATTAAAGTGTAAATTAAGTGTATTTGAAATTAAAAGGACCTGAGAAGCAAGGATATATAGTAAATTTTATATCAAAAAGTTACTATTCAATTCACTTTTCCCCTCTATCAAAAAAAATCATACATACCATACCACACATATATTTTCTCTCTCTCTCACTCTGCTCGCTGACTGACTTCTCGGTTTAATCTAAGAGAAAAAAAGAGTGGAAAGTGAAAAGTGCTGCAAAAAATAATCGAGAGGAAAATCTCCATCAAAAAAAGAGTTATATTTTTAAGGCACGAGAAGTAGCAGCAGTGGCAATTAAGTTGCAAAAAATCGGGTGAATATCACCCAAAAAAAGAATCATCATTTTTTGGCAATCTATACAAAAATATAAAATTTAATCAAAAATGTGGAACATGATGTGCGACGTACTTCCAACAATAAGTGAAGATTCCATTTCACAGCGATCGTCACAGTTCAGTGGCGAAGATGCAAATTTTGAACAACTTATGGTTTCAATGTTAGACGAACGCGACAAGCTGATGGATAGCTTGCGAGAGGCACAAGAACGCCTAAATGAAATGGAATCAAAGTTAGGCGAATGTGAAAAGGAGCGCGACAGTTTGCAAAGACAAATTAATGCAAATTTACCACAGGTGAGCAATACTTACATATACATACTTGCTTCTAACATTCCTATCTACCACCACTAACAATTATAATGTGTGACATTAGATTTCTTACACCAACTTTCGGTTTCATAATAGCTACTTCACGAGACACACTGAAAGAGAGTGAGAAAGAGCAAGCGGTATTTTTCTCATATAGCTAATTATTTTTTCTCTTGTCAGTGGCTTTAAGTAGTAGCAGCAGGCAGCAAAAAGAGTTTAAAAAATGTATGGTTATCATTTTTGTTTGATCTCCATCTCATGATTGATTTTTATGAAATTTTAATATATGCACTGAGAAAAATATTTTATAACTTACATAAATTTTGTTTTTTTATAAAATAAAATTTTAAGAACAAAAATTTACATGCTATAAAATATTAATACACTATCAGCAAAAATTCTTCTGCTATAAAAAATTGTTTACAAACAATCTTAAATTTTATTTTCAAGTCTTTTAAATTTAGTTTTGTATAGACCAAACACTACCGTCTTCCCTTGGATATAAGGACCGGTTTTTACATTCGAATCAAGTCAAATTGAAAAATTTTCCGAAAATTTGATTTATGCTTCTAATAAAATTTTTGAAAAAACTGTTAAAAAATTAATGAATTTTTATAATTTTAAAAAATACCAGTTTGTTTTTTTAAAGGTTTTCAAATTTTTAATAAAATTTCATGTTTTGATTCGATCTTGGTTCGATCCTTTTATTCGAGAAAAGATAGTAGTTATAAAAAAATTTCTTTGTGTGTAATAGTGTTTCTCTTACTCACTCTTCATATCACCTGTGATTCCATTCATTCATAGAAAGTGAAATAAACAATATTATCCAAACTCGGCAATACTACGATATCATATATAGAGAAAACAATTTAAATTATTTCTGTTTTTAAAAAAAGTCTATCAGCGCTATATCTTGTCTTGATATATTTTCAATGAGTTAACTGCATTTAAAATGTTATGCTTTCTATAATTGCAAATTAAAAATAAACTAACTTTTATATTATGTTTCGCAATAGGAATTTGCAACCTTGACTAAAGAGCTCACACAAGCTAGAGAAACGTTACTGGAAAGAGATGAGGAAATAAGTGAGCTTAAAGCAGAGAGAAATAACACAAGAGTAAGAGAAAAAGAAATAGATGTTTTTTTGATAAAAAGGAAATGATTTTTCATTGTGAATGTGTAAAAATTTATTCTGCTCCATTTTTTTTCTCTCTTTTTTTTTTGTTCTCTGTTTAACTATTTTTAGTTATTATTGGAACATTTAGAATGTCTTGTCTCACGTCATGAAAGATCTCTTCGTATGACTGTGGTGAAAAGGCAAGCGGCAGCTCAGAGTGGAGTTTCAAGTGAAGTTGAAGTGCTAAAGGCTCTTAAGAGCCTATTCGAGCATCATAAGGCATTAGATGAGAAAGTTCGTGAAAGATTAAGAGTGTCGTTAGAAAAGAATTCATCATTGGAAGAAGAATTGCAACAGACAAAAGATGAACTGCAACAACTCAAAGCCGGCAGTTATACTACTCAAATTCAAGATTCAACCAAAGAAAATGGAGAAGTCGACAAGGACTCTCAATCAAAGAATAATGGCGAAATTAATGTACAGCATGAACTGGCCGAGTATGCGGCAAAAACTCATGAGCTTCAAACAATCATTGAGAAACAAACAGCTGAACTTTCTCAGTGGCAGCGACGCGTGTCTGATTTGAATAACAAAATTAATGAGCATGAGGACAATTTATCAAAGATTCAGAAAGACTATTCAAAATCACAAGATATGTGTTTAAAATTGCAAAGAGATTTGAGGGAAAATGTTGCACAAAAGGAAGATCAAGAAGAGCGCATTACGACGCTAGAAAAGAGATATTTAAATGCACAAAGAGAAGCGTCATCGTTGCATGATCTTAACGAGAAACTCGATCAGGAATTGCGTCATAAAGAAGCTCAAATTAAGGTAGATTTTGTGATGATTGATTATCAACTAAGCTTTCCATTAATCAAATTCTATGTCCTTCTTTTCTCTCTATCTCTAATTCTAGCTGCATGAAGAAAAGATTGCGGCAATACAAGAAAAGTTAGAATTATCTGAACAAAAATTAGCTCAATATTCAAAACTACCAGAAATGGAAGAAGAGCTTAAGGCCAGAATGGAGGCCTTAACGCAGGTAGGCTCACAGGTAGGTAGGCAGGGTCTTTCAGATGTTGACCAACAGAGAAAAAAACATCGGATTACTATTTACTGTTATCAAAATTCAACTGTATTAAATTAATTAATTATTACTTCAAAATTTGAAAACTTAAGTATTGTTTCTAAACACCAAAGAAAAAAATGTTTTTTTATACCTACTGCTAGATACGCTTTGGATGTTCTCATTTCTTCTTATATATTAATTAATCGATGTGGTTAGATTATAATATTTTCTTTAGTAATTTTTTTAAGGCAGAAGCTAAAATAGACAATTAAAAATAAGAAATTGTTGAGCTAAGAGAAATTTGAAACTTCAAAATATTTTATGTACCTAAATCTACATAAAATATGATTTTTCATTTCTCAAATACACAACTTCTTCTATTCTTCTTTATTAATGCACAAATTAATTAATTTAATATTCTTTTTCTGTTATTTTTGGAAGGAAAATTATCTATCTTATAAAATATATTTTTTTCTCTTATGATTCTTGTTGAAACAAACAAAATTAAACAATTTTTAAAAATACATCTTAAGACACCTGCACTACCAATACTCTCAATATGAGCAGCAGTATTAACTACTAACATTTTTCATCATTTACTAACAAGAATCCATAAAAAAAATTCATTTCTTTCAAATTCGAAGAATTTATCAGTTTCTCAAAAAGATACACCAAAAAAATTTATTTTGTGTTATAGTTTTTCAAAATCAATACTTTAAAAAGCACCAATTATGAAGTTTCTTTTTGATTTTACTACATTTTTTATTTTCTATGATTTCCAAAAATGGAATTTCTTATTTTCTTACCGCACCTAGGTGTTAGTTCATTTTTTATTATTCATAGAAATATCAGAAATGTATCGCTAGAAATTTGTAGCGCACGATTTTTTTGTATAGCTTAATAATTCTAGCGATAACTTTATTTAATTCCATGCATCTAAATGTGTACTTAAATAGATGACATAATTTTGAAGATTATTAATGGTATATTTTGATTGACTTTTCCCCTATCCCACAAAAAAGGCTCAAGAGCGTCACGGTTCAGCGGAAGATCGAATTCAACGCTTAGAAACTAATCTCGAAGAAAAGAACGCAGAGGTACTACGTCTTAACCAAAGATTAAAAATGAATGAGGAACATAATCAGAGATTATCATCAACTGTCGATAAGCTTTTATCAGAATCGAATGATCGTTTGCAAGTTCATTTGAAAGAGCGAATGCATGCGCTTGATGAAAAGAATCAACTCACACAAGAGCTAGAAAAGGCGCGAAAACTTGCCGAGGAATTGCACCAAGAAAAAGGTGAAATTATCAAAGAGCTTTCAAAGTGTCGTTTAGAAATTGAAAACTACAAGCGACAGCTGCTACAGCAAGAAATTGCCTTCAACATTCAACAAACAGAAGCACTCACGAGAAGTCTCTCGCCCAATAATGTCACTGATCCACAACAACTCGCTGCTCAATTTTCACGAAGTGCATCACATACAAGTTTCGACGCTCATTCGTTAAGAAGAAAGCAACAACAAATAATGGAGCAAGATGCATATCATAGATCATTAGCTGAACAAGAATGGGAAAAAATTCAGCAAATGCAACAAGCTCATGTTATGGCCAATCATTTTGTCGATGGAATCGGTCCCGATGGTGATGATGCAGAAAGTCTTTTTAGCACTGCTGAACTGCTATCACCAACGGGTACTGGACATACAGATGCTCAAACACTTGCCATGATGCTTCAAGAACAACTCGATGCCATTAATAATGAAATAAGGTAATCTTATTCAACTTTTCAACAACATTCATTTTCATTGTTTGCTAATGTTAATTAATTATTTATTAGATTGATTCAAGAAGAAAAGCAATCGACTGAGGCACGTGCCGAAGAGCTTGAATCGCGAGTCGGAAGTCTGGAACATATGAATTTATTAGCTCGTGGTCGTGGTGATCGTCAAAGTCCACCAACAATGACATTGAGCGGAAGAAGCACGCCAAATAGTCCAAATCGCGATTACCTTCATAAATACCATACTGTGAGTATAATTTATAATTTCCAACAATCCAATACAATACATAATGATGTTAGACGACGATAAACACTCACTCTTACTCATCCACCACAACTCAATATCTAAACAATAAATTGGAAGCGTTTTATTATTGTTGATTTTATGTTGTTCATTATCTATCTATTTCTCTCTCTCTCGGCCCCTCTTATCAAACTGTTGAAATTGTTTTATGTATAAAAAAATTCTTTATCTATAATTGAAAATATAAAAAAAACTATTATTGAACACAAACATATAACACACTCCAAGACATTTGATACCAATCAAACTATATACTATATAAATATAAGAAAGCACAAAAAATATTGTGAAATCATAATCATAGGCGCCTGCATCAATGTCTCCTGCTCATTCACAGCAATATGCTTCGACTGGTCAACTTTCAGAATCTTTGCCCTCTAGTCAGGTGAATTTGATTATTGAAATGAATGCGTGATGATTTCGTTCTGCTTTTATCATATATACTTAATCACTTTTTTTCTCAAATACTCAATCACATTCCACAACCTTCTATATATACACACACAATTTTGTAAATATTAATCTTGATAATGGCAACTACTAATTTTATTTTAATAAGCAATTCAACAGCAGCAGATTTTTATAAATTAATATAAACAAAACTCTTATTTAAACTGTGATTTGTCTATATTTTATTTCCACGAATTTATATGTGTTTGATGAAATCTGAAAAATAATCAATATTGCTTTAAAAATCACAACTTATTTAAATGCTTCCCTTTTCTTCCCACTTCCTACCTAGCATGTGAAAAATATAAACACAAAATTATACTTAAAAAAAAAACTAATTAATTGTGCATCATTAAACTCATTTTGTATATCTTATCTTCTTAAGCATGCAATCTTAAAATGATGCAATTGAAAAGTTTAGAATTTTAATGAGGATTATTTTTCATTTTTTCCCACAGCTGCAGCTAGCACAAATGTCAGCAGACATATCTCGTGATGAACTTCATGGTCTTTCAGTATCAGGTGGTGATTCAAGTTCTGGTGGCGGCACATCACCGCTTACGGCTCGCTCTATTCGCCTTGAAAGATTTGCTCAAGCATTAGCCAATAGTCAAGAAGAATTAAGACGGTAAGTTGAATCATACCATAAAAATTTCTTTTTGTTTTTGACTATGAATAATGGTCTCATCTTCGTTTTATGCCATTTATTTACTAAAAATATTGATTGATTGATTATTAACATTTTAAAGAAAAAAATATTTTTCTTTATTCTCCACGCTTCTCACCTTCTTTTTCTCTTTTTTCTTTCTCTCTCTAAATTACACACACGCTATCCGCCTATTGATTTTAATGTTTTTTTATTTGCAAAAAACTATTTGCTATATTGTCTTATGTGCGTGCCGTGCAAAATGTGAAAAATTGTAGGTCAATGGGATTGCCAATTCATGGATCACAGAATCATATCAGGTTAATTAATAAATTTAATTATGTCAAAGCTAGATATGATTATTTGCTTCATTTGAACAATCGAAAGCTAAAGAGCTTTAAGAGAAGAATTTATTCATATCATGATGAGCATAGGTCACAGACACGTTATGTTAAGAGAAATTTATTTAAGCAAAAAGCCAAGCATACAGCATCGACTTGTTATCGATCAAAGCACAAAAGTTGCTTAACACTGCCATTGAAATCATCATTGCCTTATTCATTCTCATCATCGCATTATTATCATAAACAAAATTTAAATAATTTAAAGAATGCATTTCCAATCATATCAAATATGCCATATATTCATCTCAATTCGTCACTCATTCTTATCAATTCTTCACCATTTGGATTGACTGATCGTCGATTTGGTATACTTCATCATCATTCACCATCAAAATCATACTTTTAATTCATCAAAACAAATAAGAAGCTTTTGTGTGAAATTAACATTTTTATACTTTCATAAATAAACAAACCGATAAAAAAAGTTTATAATACAAAAAAAAGATGATACAGAGAGTGAATTAATTTACTTGCTGCTGCTGCTGCTTTAAAGCTTATTTTATGCTTAATAATATGTATTAATTTACTTATAAATGTCTGTCTAAGCTCACTACTAACAAAAATAACAGCAAATTAATTGCCTAATATTATATGCACAATAATTAATATATTAGCTTTGAATTTAATTATAGAAAATTCTCTCTTTCATCTTTATTGATTTATAGAAGTAAACAATCCTAATAATTTCTCTTTCTATTTTCTCTCTCTCAAAACTTATATTGCTAACACCTTCGCTCGATCGTAACGTATACACACAAAAATTTTACTGCACCATTCACACATAAAATATTTATTGTGAAAATAATGTAGGAGTGCAACTGGTTACGCTTCTTCACCACTCAATTCACGCCATGGTAGTCAAGAGTCGCTAAGACATTTAAGTAGCATGTCATCAATGAATATGTTACAAACGCCAACTGGTAGTCGTGATGTTACCGGTGCACAAAAGAAAAAGGGCATAAAGTCGAGTTTGGGAAGATTCTTCAGTAAAAAAGAAAAGGTGAGCAAAACGTCAAATGGAAATATTTTTCATAAGCACAAAAATTCTTATCTTTTATCTTCTATATTCATATAGGTCAAGGGTGTTAAAGATAGCTCGATGCCAGATAGTTCAACCAGTATTATGAGTGGCTTGTCTATGAATATAAGTGATATAGACTCAAATTATGATACAATGAGTATCAGTAGTAAGATAAACATCTCAGGGGCAACAATAGGACGACAAAAGAAAAAGTAAGTAGTCGATGTGCTTCTAATTAGTTTATTTTTCATAATGAATTTATTTCGCAGAGAACATGACTATCGACATGACTTGTTGGGAGAGGCAATTAAAGCTGGCACTCCATTTGGTATGTTTTTTTAAAGTCATATCTTTATTGATTTCAATTATTTATTTTTCGTTTCTCTTTTTTTCTCATTCTTTAGCTTTATGGAATGGTGTGACGATTGTCGCATGGCTGGAATTGTGGGTTGGTATGCCAGCTTGGTATGTTGCAGCATGTAGGGCGAATGTTAAATCTGGTGCTATAATGAGTGCATTGAGCGATACAGAAATCCAAAGAGAAATAGGTTTGCATATTTGACAAAAAATTGAAATAACTTTTTAAAAAATTTTTCATTTAGGTATAAGCAATCCACTGCATCGACTAAAACTTCGTTTAGCCATTCAAGAAATGGTTTCATTAACATCTCCATCAGCTCCTCAAACGACGCGCACAACTTTAGCATTTGGTAAAATTTTGAATTTTTCTATTTTGCAAATATTTAAAGATTTAATTTAAAATAAAGGTGATATGAATCATGAGTGGATTGGAAATTATTGGCTACCAACACTTGGATTACCTCAATATAGGACAACATTTATGGAGTGTCTTGTTGATGCTCGTATGTTAGATCATTTAACAAAAAAAGATTTACGCGGTCAGCTAAAAATGGTCGATAGTTTTCACCGCACTAGTCTTCAATATGGCATCAGCTGTCTTAAACGCTTAAATTATGATAGAGCTTCATTAGAAGAGAGAAGAAAAGGCTCTGAGAATGCTGTTGCAGATGTTCTTGTGTGGAGTAATGATCGAGTTATTCGATGGGTGAACAGTATTGGCTTAAAAGTATAAAAAAATGTTTTTGAAATTAAAAAGAAGCCGACATTAAAAATGATTTTTTATCCACAGGAGTATGGTAATAATTTGCTTGAATCCGGTGTGCATGGTGCGTTAATAGCTTTAGATGAGAGTTTCGATGCTAATTCAATGGCTTTAGCGTTGCAAATTCCAACTCAAAATACACAGGTAATTATGAAATAATAATGTCAAGTATCTATTAATTAATTTCTCTTAAACAGGCCCGTCAGACGCTAGAAATTGAATTTAATAATCTTTTACAAATCGCTACTGAGCGACGACCCGAGAATGAGCATCTAAGCAAATCCTGATCGTCACTGAATTCTAGTCTTAGTGATGAGTAAGTTAAACTTTTTTTCATAGTTTTAAGCTTTAATTTGCAATAGTCAAGAAAAAAAATTTCATGTTCTTATACTTGCTTGGACTTTTATTTTGATATATATAAAAAGTAATACAAAAGACGATTTGTGAAGATTTATGTATTCCAACAATTTTGAGGAATAAGACAAGAATAAAAAGTAAAAAAGAAATTTTTACATAGAAAAATGATGATGACGATGATGAACCCCCAAGAGAAAAATATTATAACAATTTGTAAAATAGAAAAAACAAGAAGAATGACGATAATATAAATATATATACACACACATATACAAAGACTTGAATGATAATGCTGAGAAAATAAAATAAAGTCAGATTCCTTGTTATGTGTTATAATGTTCAGTTTTATCTTATTTCGTATTTAATAATGATAATTTCAAGAGAAACTTATCTCAGCAGCTATAAAATAAATACTATTAAATTGAGTACTAAAAACATACACAGACACACATCCATACTAAAAACTAGTTGTGAGAAGCTCTTTTACTTTTCTAATCCTTTTGTCGCAATTGTATACCTTTTATAAAGGATAATGAAGCAACAAGGAAAAAGAAAGTGAGAGCATAAAATAAAAGTTTGTTTTCAATTTCTAAAAAGAAATATATTTATAATAATGAATGGTGTCAGCTAAAAATGATTAGCCCAGTATATTTATATAAGTTAAGTTTTGCAGTTTTTAGGTTTTTAACTTAATTAAACTTAACAAAAAAATATGAAAAATACCTAGCACAAATTGAGAATAAAAACAGATGAATATTGAAAGCAGAAACAAAAAAGCTCTTTTTTGATAATTGTAGCATTTTCTTCGAATGCACAATTTTTATAAATAAACCTATTTAATAATAAATTAAAGGTATAACAATAATATTTACTATTAAATTAATCATTCAAGTATGATACTGCAAAGAGAGAGAGGAAAATGATGTAAAACAATTGATAACAAAACTAATCACATTTTTCTAATCATTACCTGTTATACAAAGGATATACCTACTATATACAAATTATAACATAAACTATGATAAACTACACACATCCTAGAGATAAAATAATCTAAAGATTAGCGAAAAAAAAGTTTTTCTAACTAAAAAGTATTCGAATATGAAAGAAAAGTCTTTTTTAAAAAGCACGGAAGTAGAGAAAAATTTAACGAAAGGGAAATTTTTCGATCATTGCCATGGTTCATAATGCCATTTTTTAAAAGTTATTGATTTTAATCATATTTATCACAAATCACTCACTTACTATCATCTGAAAAAATAACTTTAAAAAAAATTTCCTCATTTTTTTCTTCCTTCTTGACGTTTATGCCATGAATCTTATTCACCACCACACACCTGTTCGTATTACAAAAAGAAAGAAAAGTTTTTTGAAATGAAAAAATATACAGGAAAAATTTAAGATTAGAAAATACACAAAACTTATTTGAAATTGAGCAGCATTGAAGGGAAAATTTTTTCATGAAAATTCTAGTTTTGAATGTATAAATTAGTGGAATGTATCACATTTTAGTATCAATCAAAAAGAATTACATCATTGATTCATATTTATTAAAAAAGAAATTGAGAGAATGAGAATACCCCCTTATAAATATGTATATTAAAAGACTAGCAAAAGATTTAAAGTAATACTAATTATAAAAGGAATAATAATATTAATTTAAAAACAGTATCCCAAGCACACATGGCGTTTGTTCTCTTTTCTTATTCTTTGAGTTTTTTTCTATTTTCTATAAATAAAAATAGAAATTGTTGAAGATAATAATAATTATGTATGTAATAATCACTATACGCGCTTTTCTATTTCTATAAAGACTCTTTTTTATGACTTTTATAAAAGGTTTTTTCCTCTCTCTATCTCTCAGTTTTATATTTTTTCGTAATTCCGTAGAAAACAAAACAGTTGCATTAAATGCATTTAAGAAAATTTTTCTCTCTAAATGAAAAATTATAAAATTCCAAATATAAATTTTCTTTATTAGCAATATAATGATAGTTACTTAATTCTTGAGATACACACCAATTTTCACTCTTTTTTGTTTGTATATTTTGAGTTACCAATTGAGTTTTTCACATCGATTTTACAATAAATCACATACAAAAAATATACACACTCATTCACAAGACATAAAATTACTTATAAAAAGTTATACAAGCCTAAGAACTTACCTTCATTCTCATATCGTTGCTTCAGTTCTTTTTTACATAAAAAAGTATAAAAATATTTATAAATAAATCACATTGATAAAAATGAAATTGTTATGTAGAGCTATTATTGAATAGAAGGAACCAAAATTTAAAATACATAGACATAGGCCAATCAAATTTTAAGAAGAAAATAAACAGGAATTTAAAAAAAGAAGAAGTGTCGAAGGTCATACCAACTACACAACCCAATATTATTATTATTATTATAATTATGTAATTATCGAAACTTCCAACGCGTAATGAAAAAAATAAAAAAGTGGTGAAATTGTTTCATTGATAAAAAAAACTTTCTAAGACCCCAAAAATTGCAAAAAAAAATTAAAAGAAATTCTCAAGAAAAATGCAAAAAGTCCAAAATTAATATTTTGAAAAAAAGTAAAGAAATTAAAATTATCAAAGAAATTTGTGTCTAAAACAATCGAATGAAAAAATTATCAAATAAAAAACAGAAAAAATTATATGTGCAATAAAAATAATTGATGAAGAAAGTGCATAGTAAAAAATCATGATAAAAAATAAAATAACTATGAAAAATTCTATTAAAAAAATTTGTTTGACTTATCATTCTTTAAATAATTTTTATTACAGCATAATCAGTGGAGATACAAATTTTTCTATTTCAGACACTTAAGTAAATGTAGATCAAGTGCCACTATCATATGTCTTTTCATTATCAACTTTATGGCTTGTTTATTTTTGGCAAAGCCCGAAATCGACGAATGAGTAAATAAACTCATGAGCAAATTTACTCCATTAAAATTTCGTGAGTAAATTTACTCAAGTAAAAAATCGTGAGTAAGTCATGAGTAAATTTACTCGAGTAACAAAATTTACTTACCCATTGAGTAAATTTTGCGACGATTTCGGGCTCTGATTTTTGCTAATAAAACACATTTAAGAAAGATAATTAATTGTCACTGTATTAGGATGTTAATACAATTCAAAGTCTGATTTAAATTTAAATTTTTATAATATCATCATATTTTTTTATCGCTTAGATAAAATTTTTTCAAAATTATGTAGATCATGAACCTATATTTAAATTATTCATGTTCTCTATATATGTCAAACTAAAAAACTGTACACATCATTGAATACATTCACAAAAAATAATTTTTTCTTTTAAAAAATTCTACTTATTCATTCACACAATTCAATTTTTCGATCAGTCTTAAAACATTTACCAGAGTGTTTAGAAGCTTAAAAAAAAATGACTGAAGGAAAAACTATAACGTGTCGAGCTGCAGTTGTTTGGAAGGCAAATGAGCCATTTGTCATTGAACAAATTGAAGTTGATCCACCAAAAGCTGGTGAAGTGCGAGTTAAAATTGTCTCAACTGGAATTGTAAGAGTGAAATTAATTTTTAACAATTTTGAAAATTGATTTTATTTTATTTATCAGTGCTTCTCTGATGTAAGTGCATCAACAGGAAAAATTTTGGGAGTTCAATTTCCAATAATTCTCGGTCATGAAGCCTCTGCAATTGTTGAATCAATTGGAGAAGGCGTAGAAAGTGTGGGTGTAGGAGATCATGTTTTGCCTTTATTTTTACCGCAAGTATGTGTGCTTTAAAAAGTTTTTACTTTTAGTCATTATTTTAATATAAATCAATCTACTTTATTTTTATATTATAAACAGTGTAACAGATGTCGCGTTTGTAAAGATAAAAATGCTAATAGCTGTTTAGAGTTTATGGGATCACAAGTCAAAGGCGTAATGTCAGATGGTACATCTCGTTTTCGGTGTCGAGGAGAAACTTTGTATACTTTTGTTGGATGTTCGACATTCACAGAATATTCAGTGATAAGTGAAATTAATTTGGCAAAAATCAACCCTGAAGCTCCAATGAAGGAAGCTGCTCTTATAAGTTGTGGTATTTCAACTGGTGTGTAGGATTTGGTTTATTTTTTATAGGGTTCGGCACTTGAATGCATACTTGACTTGACAAAATGCATGCAAGTTGACTTAAAAAAATGACTCTAATTCAATCAAATTTTATTAAATTTGGTTGAAATTTTGCCAAACTAAGAATCATCGGGCTTCATACAAATATGAAAAGTTTTAACTAAATTAAATAAATTTTGAATGAATTAGAGAAATTTTTTATACCTCAACTTGCATACATATAGTCAAGTAAGTATGCAAGTGTCGAATCTTTTTTTTATAACTAGAGAATTTCATTCATAACTTTTTAAAAATTCATAAAGGTTATGGAGCAGCAATAAATTCTGCGGGTGTTAAAGAAAATAGCACTTGTGCTGTATGGGGATTGGGCACACTAGGCTTATCAACTATCATGGGATGTAAAAAAGCGGGTGCAAAGACTATTATCGGAATTGATATTATTCCAGAAAAATTCAAACTAGCAGCTGAAATGGGTTGCACAGATTTTGTAAATCCATCAGAATTGAGTGTACCTATTGAGCAATATTTAATGGAAAAATATGGTGGTGCTATTGAGTATACTTTTGAGTGTATTGGAAGAATTCAAACGATGAAGCAAGCTTTTGATTGCTGTGCTATTGGAAATGGAGTTTGTGTTTTAATTGGTGTAGCAGGCTTAACTGATAACTTGAACATTTCTCCTGGACAATTTCTAGCTGGAAAAACACTCAAAGGGACGCTTTATGGAGGCTATAAAAGTCGTGATGCAGTTCCCAAACTTGTTGATGAACTCATGAATGGAAAACTGAAAGTTGACAAATTCATAACACATACTATGAAATTGGATGATATTAATGAGGGCTTTGATTTATTAAAAGCCGGAAAAAGTATTCGCACAATTCTTAATTTATAATCTCATTTTTATTTTCAATGTTTTCTTTTTGTATAATCAATTTTTCTATACGCATTTTATAACAGATTAAATAAATGGTTCATATAAACTTGACACATGTGACATCAAAATATTAATGAATAAAAGAATTATGGATGTGAAATATATTTGAAATTTTAATTCAACTAACATCATTCATTCAATATTTATCGTTTATATTTATGTTAATTGGTTTCTCGAGATCAAGTAATTCTTTAGTTTCGTCACTTAATGAAAAGCAGTCAATGCTACGTGTTGGCATTGAACTCGAAATAATTGTCGATGAAGTATCGTTCACTGAGTTTAATAGATTATGATCAAGATTTAGAATGCATTCGTTTTTAAAATTATCAATATTGAACTGATCAACATTAAGAAATTCATATGTGGGTGATGATATAAATTTACTATGAGGTAAAGGTACTGGTGACATCGACATAGAAGGCACAGTTGTAGTTGTTGGTGTGATAATTGTTGGATTAAAACTGCTCCACTCAAATTTTAATGCATTCACATTTGTGTCTAGAGTATTTGAATTTTCAAAATTTAAATTAAGGAAAAGATTCGGTGAGAGACGATCATCGGATATGTTAGTACTGTTTAATAATTTTGAAGTATCTTGTTCACATTGCAACGGATGTGATGATTGAAGTTGTTGTGGTACAGATTGAAGTGTTTCACATTCTTGTAACACTGATTTTGAAGTTGATGGCATATCTTCATGCTGATGTTGCTGCTGAGAGTCATAACAATTATTTGCTTGATATTCTTTGTCATCGATTCTTTCACTCTTTCGCCATTTTGCTCCTGTTATAAATTTTTATGTCATAAACTATTGAAAGAAATTAAAGAATTAAACTCACTTCTATTTTGAAACCAAACTTGCACTCGAGCTTCTGTTAAATCAATTCGAAGTGCCAGTTCTTCTCTAAAAAAGCAATCAGGATAATGTGTCTGCATGAAAGCTCTTTCAAGTTCTTGCAGTTGATAATTGTTGAATGTTGTTCTTTAAGAAATCAATTAAATCTATGACTTTTCTTTAACATTATATTTTAGTTGTTCTTGCTCACCTATATCTTCTTTGTTTTCTCTTCATTTTTGTCTATATGTGTGGAAGTATCCTATTTGTTTTAAATACACTATGGTCTCAACTTTTTTATTCATGCATGCATACAAATTAGTAAAAAGGAAAAAGAAAATAGGTGTCAACCTTTATGGCTTCACATATATATATATTCATGTTCACTTATCGATATATTGAATTTTTTTAAAATTGAGAAAAATTTGATAAATTTGGAAAATTTAAATGGAATAATTTATTAAATCCTAATAAATGTTATTCTTTAAAAATGATTTTATCTAAAATATAAAACAGATGAACTCAATTTTTTGGCCTCAAAAAAAAGATAAGAGTCATTTTCTCAAGTTGCTGGTTTATATCAAATATTTTTTGTTCTTCAAAAAAAAATTTTATCAACTTACACACATGAACACACACTTAAATTTATCAAATTTTTTCAAGAAAATTTTTTAAAATAAAAACTCAACAGAAGAAACTTTAACAACATGCTTGTACACTAAAAACCCACTGAATGATTGAAAATGTGAAAAATTCATTCTAAAGAAAGTTCTCTTGCGCAAAAAAATTGTATGACATGTAAGAATCCATAGAAATGATTTTTTTTAGAATTTTCTTTGATGAAAATAAACTATTGTTTATTCTACCTTACAACAACATGTATTTGAATATGTTCACGCTCACACACTTGCTCTAATCTCTATTAAAAGCTCCCGTGTTTTCTTCTCTCTAGGTAGAAATTTGATACATCTCCATTCATAAAATTGAGTATCATAAGCTCAGCTGACCAGCTGATTCATTATGATGGGTATAAAAACAATAGTATCTATGTGTATCTATGCTGTCAAAATGTTGCAACAACAAAAGTATCAATGACAAACAATTCATATAAATTCAGTGATAAAGGACAAGTTTTTATCAGTCATCAGTAGTCAGTAAGATGGTGAAGCTATTGGTAAGCTATTAATTTTCTTATCTGAACATATTTTTGATTATTTGGAAAATTGCAGATAATTTTAATATTAATCGCAATAGCAAGCATGACTGAATTAAGTTTGGCTATTCCAAAGCAACAATTTGTTTATCCTTTAATATCGACTGATGAAGAGAATAGCAATAGTGATAACGATGATGCTGAATTTATTGGACAAGAAATTTATAAATTGATGGACGACATAATTCCTTCATCATTGGTTGATAAAAGAACCGATATTCCTCTTGATCCTTGCAGTTGTCCATACAGAACAAAATATTTCCAAATTGATAATCTCACTACAACAATCTATTTGGAAGGACGAGTATGCAATACAAAGATGATTGATAAAAAGAAACACAATTCATTTTGTGATTATAGATCTTGCAAGGAATCTAAATACAAAATTACCTATTTTGAAAACGACAAAAAAATGTCTATGGAAATACCATTAGATTGCAGATGCTTAAATTAACAGAAACTATTTATTTTACATTAACAGTGTGAACTGCATTGAAATGAGCCCATAATTTAATATAGTTCACACATACACGCTCTTTGAATCTATTTGGCTGGATTAATCAAAGTGCATAAATTGTGTATCTTGATTAAAATAGATTCTTTGAACATAATATTTTTTTCTCATTTCACTTTTTGTGACTCTATTAATATATTACATAGATTTATGTGATAATAAAAAGAAATATTCTTGTCAAATTATTGAAAAATCGAGAACTTTTATTAAATGTAACGGAAAATTCAAATTCAAAAATTTAAAGAAAAAATAATTTTTCCGCCAAAGTGCTCATAAAAAATCGTGTTAAGTTTCGACAGAAAGTCACAAGAAAAGTCAATAAAAGCGACAAAACCAAACTCAAAAATAAAGAGTTTGCATTATTTAAGTAATAATAGTTCCAGATAAGTCTTGTGATTGTAATAAAACGCAGTGAAATTCGTTTTTATCCGTGAAAATCATTTAAATTTAAAATGGAGAATCATCGAAATAATTTATTTAAAAATAAAGGAAAAGATCAAGATGTAAGTTGTTATTTATGCCGTAAACATCAAATATACATGCCGCTACTTATGAATTAACTATTTTTATTATGTTTAGGAGATGAGAAGAAGGAGAACTGAAGTCTCAATTGAACTACGTAAAAACAAAAGAGAAGATACAATTCAAAAACGCAGAAATATTTATCAGTCAGAAACTTCCGACGATGATCTATTATCTGTTCCCAATTTGAAAAAACTGGTAAGTATTGAAATAATTTTAATATAAATAATGAGAAAAAAAAATTTTTCTGATGATGAGCATATGTACTTCACTGTCTGAGCTAAATATAAGATAAATGCGCATATGACTCACAATTCTGGACTCTTCTTATTCTCCTTTTATTCATTTACCTACCTCTTTTTCAATTGACTTTCTTTCTCATTGTCATGACTCTTACTACACTAACACTATTGCTTAATTTTAGGTAATGTCTGCAGGTAATGATGGTGATCCTGAAGATCAATTACAAGCAGTACAAACAGCACGTCGTTTACTCTCGTCTGACCGCAATCCGCCTATTGATGAGTTGATAAAAAGTGGAATCTTGCCAATTCTTGTACGTTGTTTAGAACGCGATGAAAATCAGATGTTGCAATTCGAAGCAGCATGGGCTTTAACAAATATTGCATCCGGCACATCACAACAGACTAATTTAGTAAGTTTGATATTAAAGAATAAATCATTTTATTGATAAATTTATTATTTTTTAACAGGTAGTTAATGCTGGAGCTGTTCCATTATTTATTCGACTTTTAATGTCACCAGCAGCAAATGTTTGTGAACAAGCAGTTTGGGCATTGGGAAATATTATTGGTGATGGGCCACAATTGCGAGATTATGTTATAAAATTGGGAGTTGTACAGCCATTACTATCGTTTGTGAAGCCCGATATTCCAATCAGTTTTCTTCGTAATGTAACATGGGTAATTGTCAATTTATGCCGCAACAAAGATCCACCACCACCAATTCAAACAATCAATCAAATTCTTCCGGCACTTTGTCATCTTATTCACAATCCAGATGTCAATATTCTCGTCGATACTGTATGGGCTTTGAGTTATTTAACGGATGGTGGAAATGAACAAATTCAATTGGTCATCGATAGTGGTGTTGTTCCGCATTTGATTCCATTATTATCACATGTTGAAGTAAAGGTACAAACTGCTGCTCTTCGTGCTGTAGGCAATATAGTTACAGGATCAGATGAGCAGACGCAAGTTGTACTCAATTATAATGCATTATCACATTTTCCGGCCCTCTTGAGTCATCCCAAAGAGAAAATTCGCAAAGAGGCAGTGTGGTTTTTGTCTAATATCACAGCTGGTGTACAAACACAAGTTCAAGCGGTCATTGATGCAGGTTTATTGCCGAAAATTATTGAAAATTTGTCAAAAGGAGAATTTCAGACGCAGAAAGAAGCTGCTTGGGCAATCAGTAATTTGACGATCAGTGGCAATAAGGAGCAAGTGGCAGAATTAATCAAAGCAGGAGCAATTCCACCTTTCTGCGAATTACTAAGATGTCATGATACTCAAGTTATCAATGTAAGTTACTTTTATTTCAATATTAACATAATTTAACATCAACTTTTATTTTCAGGTAATTTTGGATGGTATCAATAATATGCTAAAAATGGCAGGTCCAAATGCAGAACAAATTGCTATGCTAATAGAAGAATGCGATGGTTTAACGAAAATCGAGGATCTGCAAAATCATGAGAATGTCGAAATTTATAAGCTGGCATATGATATTATTGAGCAGTACTTTAGCGATGAAGTTGGCGAAGATGATGCTGGTATTAATCCACAAGTAGATGACGGTGGCAACTTCCAATTTAATCCAAATCAAAATCTTGAATTCAACTTTTAAACAACAACATATATACATACACAGAGTAAATTAGAAATAACTCATGCGACCCGGTACCGATAATTTTTCACACGAGCTAATACTGCATTCATTGAAGAAAGAAATTTTTTATACATACATATTCGTTTCATGAGGAAAAAAAAGTATCTTCTCTCCTTTCTTTTTATCTGACTTTATATATACACTGATCATTTGAAATAACAAAAAAAGTTTATATACATATAAAAATATTCGTGAATATAGAAGAGAAATTAGGAGCATGTTCATTTATGAATTGTCAAAAAGTTTATAATTTTTCTAAATATATCTAAGTTATCATCACTTTAATTTATGCTCTTAAATTTCTCACAATTATTTTTTTTTTCCTTAAAAAAAAAGTAACAAAGGTTATTATAGACTTTCTTCTCCTTCTTCCGCTCCTTAATAAGCATAGATATGCAGCAGTTATAATATTTAATTTTTTAAACTTGCACATATTGAAGCAAAACTTTTAAAAAAGAAAGAAAAAATGTTGAATGATTCTTTCATGGCTCTCCAATAACTTTTAAAAGAAATGAAATGACGGATTAAAGAAAGCTCTATTTAGACTTTTCATAGAATTATCTACTATGTACATGAAAGAATGAAACATAAAAATTTATTAATCCCTTGTGGATAAGTAAGCAAAAAACAGCAGTGTAACGTAACCCTTTTCTCAGTTTAAAATAAAAAAAAAATCAAATAAAATACTAGAAATAAAAGAACTCATCCTTTTTTTGACATTTTTAAATATTTCAGGCATGCATGATATGACATGACAATTGATTTCAAATAGAAGAAAATCTAACTGAGTATAACGATTTTTCAGAATTCAAATTCGTGCCCCTTGAAAAAAAAACAACTGACCCCTGAATATTTTTCACTTTCAGAAAAATAAAAATTAAAACACTCTAAAAGTGAATAATCTTACGGAAACTGTAAATTTTCATAAGTCAACAATCCCTAACAATTATAGGGAGGGAGTCGTATGTTAATTTACAAAATATTTAATCAATTTCGAAAAGAATTGGGCAGAGGTGAAAACAAAATTTTCTGCTGAAAATTTAGGATTACTACCTATAAGCTTTCATCTCTTTAGCCCATTTTATCATATCGTTTCATCATCGTGGACTCAAAGATAGACTTTAGAAGAGTTCCAACGATTGCAACTATAAGTTTTTTCTTTGTTGTAAAAATTTTATGATGTCTCGACATGAGGGTAAGAATTATTTTTCTTTTCTCCCATTTTTGTGATCCAATTTTTCTTTCTCTCATCATTTTTACGCTTTCACAATGTCACGAAAGTGACGTAAAATTGTTGATCGTGAAAACGATTTGTAAAGCGTGAGATGAACAGTCTTAATGAGTGAGCATTTCAATTTTCAATGACTGAAATGTAAATTACAAATTCCAGGCAACTGGATCGGAAGAAAAAGAAGAAATCAAAAATGTCTATCATGATGGAATGAAATTTTAATAAGAAATTTTTATGCTTACAGGAGTGAGTTGTGATTATTGTATGAAAAGTAATTTTCGAGGAAGAAGATACAAGTGTTTGATATGTTATGATTATGATCTATGTGCCGAATGCTATGAAAGCAATGCTACATCTACTCGTCATACAACTCAGCATGCTGTACAGTGTATCTTAACACGATCAATGATAGAAGTTTCTTATGGTACAGGAAGCGGTTCTTCGCTTCGACAATTTCAAAGTTTTACATGTCCTTACTGTAGCAAAAAAGGCTTCAGTGAAACAACACTACTCGAGCATGTGACAGCCGAGCATTCAGAATCAGATAGTGCTATTGAAGTTATTTGTCCTGTTTGTGCTTCTTCGCCAGGCGGTGAACCAAATCTCAAGACAGACGATTTAGCTGAACATCTGACACTTGAACATCAGCGAGGTGGCACATCTACATTTGAATTTATAAATGAACCATCAGGCATTCGTCATGGTGGCGTTAGAAGAATTTCACGGACAGCAGTTGGTGCTGGTGTGCGGTCAGCTAGAAGATCAAACAATGCCAGCTTTAGTCCATCATCAAATCAAGAATCGGGTGATCAATCAGTGGATTTATTCGCTGAATTACAACAAACACTTGCTGGTGGCTCACGACGTCAATTGCAACAATTGCAAATGCAAATTCAAATGGAGCGACAAGCGATTGAGAATAGAATCACAAATATAGGCAGAAGAGGAACAAATATCAATGCAAATAGCAGTAATAGTGGAGGAGGTAGTTCGTCAGCGAATAATAATAACAATGCCAATCCGGCTAGTATCAGCATTCAGCGAATCCTTTCAGCCATGTCCAATAGTGGAAATCCACGATCAGATACTTTTATGACATCCTCACCGCGCAGTCAATTGTCTGGTATTGCAAGTGTTGCGAGTGGTTCAAATACAACAGGTCAGTCTTCCGCCTCATTTATGCCCGCATCTTCTTATGGAATTCAATTGCAAGGACTTCATAACCAGCAACCAAATGTTGCAGAAGTTAGTGGATCTATTCAAATTCCAGGAAATTTGGGTAATGGTCAATTTTTAATGCCACGATTCTTCACACCAGCAGTAAGCGAAGAAGAACGTGAACAGTTGGAACGTGATAGAGCTGATAGGTAAATATTCTTTTTTTTTAAATTATTTGTTGACCTAATTGACTTTATTGATGAAATTCTTTTCATATGAATAGGGCATTGTACATTCAAGAGCTCTTGTTGGGCACAGTAGATGAAAATAGTCAAAATGTGATTAGCAACATGATGAATAACCTCTCAGTGCAGAATGAGACAGTGGAAGAACCTGCACAACAAATTGACAGTAATGAATTGGGTGCTGCTCAAGCACAAGCGCCTCCACCACCATTAGAAAGTGCTGAGGCGATGAAGAAAAGCTTTATGAGAAAGAAAGAAATGTCAACGGTAGATGAAGGAGGCAAGAAGCAACAGCAAAAGGCAAAAGTCGTGAGTGCTAGAAAATAGAGTTAGGATGAGTCTTAGGGAGGATGTAATGATGATAAAAATATGACGAAAATGTATTTATTAAGAACCTTATTATGATTATTATTGAGTTTATTTGTGGATAATGATCCCAAATGATACACACACGCATAGAAAAGTATATTAAAAAAAGATTATATTAATACATAATGAACTCGTCACTAAAATGATTTTTTTTGAATTTTAAAAAAATGAATATAAAATAATAAAGAGAAAAAAAATTAATGATTAACTAAACAAAAAAAAATTTGCAAAAGCAAAAACACACATCGCCCTTTCTCTATACTACTCTACTTTTTTCTTGTTTATTCTACTTTCTTAGAAAGAAAATTTTCCTTCTCATCTTTCATCATCCTAAAGGCAACAAAAAAACAAAACTATTAATTACTAATAATATATTATAATATATATTTTTTTGTGAATTAGATGAGAAGAATGAAATGTACTGTAAAAATTTATCTACTAATTGCATAAAAAATTATTTAAGCATCAAAAACCACACACACATACAATGAGAAAGATTTTAAAGAATGATGAAAAATGAATCACAGAAAAAATGAATAAAGGCTGTTTGAATGAAGAATATAAAATCTATAAAGATATTTTAATCTATTTCCACGGTTACCTCTTTCTATTTACCCATTAATTTCTTTTATTTCCATGGAAATGCTCAATTTATTATTTCATGATAATGATTCATGAAGAATGTTTCTTTTGGATATTAATAAAATTTTACAGTTAGTTATTGCAATTTTAGATTTTATTTTGCATACTCAGGAATGATTGATGAATGACTTTTAATATTTAATATGCACATGACTCATAAGGAATGATGTTAATTATAAAATGTAAAAAGGGGTTTTATGATATAAGAATAATGCAAACATGTCAAAATTGCAAGTATGTCTTCTTCTTTCTCACTATTAAAAATAAGTAGGTGTCAAGAAAGAGGTGGAAATTATTTTTAAATTTTTTGGCAACAAACTTCAAGTAAGTATTCAGATGATTTAATTCTGATCATGAATTTTTAATTCAAAACAGATCAGGATAATCTGAAAAATTTTATTATTCCTTTAAAAGTTCTTTAAAAAATTATCATGACATCTTAGTGACAGAAATATATTTTTTATGAAATCATAAAATATTTAATGAAGATTTTCATCAATTTAAGAGGTCAGTTGCAGGTGTATAATTTTAAATTCATTATAAGACTGTGAAAATTTTTCTCTTTTTCTGTTCAACTGACAAAATTCAAAAATTAAGATCAAATTTTTAATTTGAAATAAATACGATGATAAATTTATGCTTCATATTTCAATACAAAATATTCATGAATTGAATCTCATAAAATTGTATCGTCTTGATCAATTAATTTTGTTAAGTTTTATAAAACATATGTTTATACACTTGTATTTTTTTAAATGAATTTATTTTACAATTTAAAATTTTGATCTTGATTGCGGACTTGACTCATTTCATTTGTTATTCTTACTTGTAAATTTCTAGAAAATAAACAAATCAGTTGTTTCTCGCTCTCGGTATTTAAATTTTAATCTTTTTACTTGTAAAACAAAGTTAATCTCTTAATTTAACAAGATGCCTCAAGGAAGAAGGAAAGTTCCTTTTTCAGGAAAGCAAAAGAAGCAACAAATAGTCAATAAAAGGCAAAATAAATGTAAGTTGATTGATTTAAAAAATTGTGAAATTCTCTCACATTTCCTTCATCAATAGCAATGCCGATTAATTTAATTCGAAAAATAAATGAAGAATCAGATACTCCAAGCGAAATAAGTGAAAGCTCCACAATGGCTGAAAAGGTCCAAAAACTACATATTCAACCAATCAAAGATCCAAGAGGAAAATCAAACCGATATGTATTGCAATTTCATCAAGAAACGCCTAGTGAAATTCGCGAAGCAAAAGAAAAAGCAAGAATGTCATTGACAAAAGTATCAGATGAAGAGTTTGAAGTTGATGATAATTATTTCGATGGATTCGATTTACCAAAGAGACCACCTTGGAGTTTCAATATGAAGAAAGAAGTAGTGCAAGCAAATGAAGAGCGCTATTTCTTTAAATTTGTTACTACAATTGAAAAAGAACATTTCAACGATATGAAACAATTAAGTTATTTTGAGCTCAACATCGAAACTTGGAGACAATTATGGAGAGTGTTGGAATTAAGTGATGTGATTTTAGTAATTGTTGATTGTAGATTTCCTACTCTTTTATTTCCACCTTACCTATATAACTATATTAAGAATGAGCTGAAAAAAGAAGTAATTATTTTGCTCAACAAAATTGATTTGGTTGATAGTGCTGTTGTGCTTGCGTGGAAGAAATTTTATGAAGAAAAATATAAAATTCATGTAGTTCTTTTTACATCATATCCAAGTTACAATTTGCGTGGCAATCATGAAAATAAGCAAGGTTTAAAAATTCGAAGACGAAGAGGTAAAATGAGAATGGCATCAGAAGGCGCAATGGAAGTTTATAAAGCTTGTCAAGCGATAGTGAAAAATCAAGTTGACTTGACAAAATGGCAAGAGAAAATACAACACGAAATGAATTTAGCAAAAAGTGCTTTAAACGATGATGATGATAGTGAAGATGAAGTTGAAATCGAACAAGAGTATACCGATGAAAAAGATTTCGATTTTGAAGAGCATGAATTATATAAAAATGGAGTCTTATCAATTGGAACGATCGGTTTTCCAAATGTTGGCAAGTCTTCTATAATTAATGCACTAATGGGAAAGAAAGTTGTTTCAATTTCTCGAACTCCTGGTCATACTAAACATTTTCAAACAATTTTTCTAACGGAAAATGTACGTTTAGTTGATTGTCCTGGTCTTGTTTTTCCGAGCAAAACGCCTAAAACATTACAAGTACTCTTGGGCAGTTATCCTATTTCTCAATTACGTGAACCATATGCTGCAATTAAATTTCTCGCAGAACGATTAGATCTTCCAAAGTTATTTGTTCTCAAACATCCTGACGGTGATGAAGAATGGTCTGCAATGGATATTTGTGACGCATTTGCATTGAAACGTGGATTCTTTACTGCTAAAGCTGCACGTCCTGATACTTATAGAGCAGCTAACAATATTTTGAGAATGGCATTAGATGGCAAAATTACATTATCACTGAAACCACGAGGATTTCATAAAAATAAAAAGTTTTGGGAAACTCATGAAGAATTGGAAAAAGTTAAAGAAATTCAAGCATTAGGAAAAATTACAGCTGGTGATGATGATGACTATTTTTCTGATTCAGGTGATGAATATGCTCAAAAAGCCAAATCAAGCGATTATTTACCTAAAAATGGAAATAAAAAGCGATCAACAAAAGAGAGTGAGATTTCTAATGAAGGAGACGATGAAGATGATACTGATTGCGATGAGGAAGAGGAAGAAGAAGTAGAAGCTACTGCGGCTACAGCAAGTAGTTCAAATCCTTTTGATTTACTAAATGATGACAGTGATTAAATAATAAATTAAAAATCTAATTTTTGAAAGAAAAAGAAAAATTATTAATCTGACTTTATTATCTTTGGCATAATTTACAGCATTTAATGTGTGTATCACTTAACTATTTCAGAAAAAAATTATTAAGTTAGTAAAATCTTTTTGGCTTTTTATCATAATGTGTCTTTCTTCATTTCATTATTTTGATCCATTATTTGTTTGTGATTTTTTAAATAGAAAAAAATTCATTTATTCTGTCTATCAATTTTGAATTGTGTATTAGTGAGAATTTTTCATATAAAACTATGATGAAAATAAAAAAAAGATTTTCAATGTTCAGCTCTCTAGATTCTCGAACTTCTAAAGCTTGAAAAAGGAAGAGAATAAAAAAATAAATGATTAAAAATCGTTGAAAATGATGAAGCAAAAAATACATGAAAAGTGAGAGAGAGAGAGCAAACGAGAGAGAACACGAGTGAAAATGCTTTTAAAGGCAATTAAGGTGAAGTGACTTAAAAACTATAAAGGTTTGAAATCATGCTAAAAACAAGTGAATAAAGAGAAATAGGTGTGTAAAGGATTTAATTAATGAAATTAATTATACACATTCAAGAACAGTTGAATTGGGGTAAAATTTTTCTTTTATATTTATTCTTTATAATAACATATAAACTCGCTTAAATAATTCTACTAAATCTACACCAAATTGCTTCTTGTATATATATAGTCTACTTATTGGCTAGTGTCGTTCTGTGATAAGAATTTATGTGTAATAAAACAATTGCATGAAAATATGCACAAACCATAAAAAGTATATGAAGTTGTTTCTTCTTTTTTTACAAAAACATTTCATTAATTGAAAGTTTATGCGACATTTTTTTACTGATGAGTGAGAGAAGGGTTAGTTCTCATAAAAACTATGTTACTTATTTATTTGTTATGCAAATTTATGATTATGATTGAGCACGAAAGAAGGAAATATTTGTGTGTGTATGTTTGTGAGTAATTGCGAGTTAGTGTTTTTCTTGTCGTTTGATTTATACAAGTTTATGTATATCAAGAAGTCATTTTTAATATGAATAATCATGAAGGAAGGAAAAGAAGATTACACAGAGAAATATAGAGAAAAAAAGTCTTTGCATTTTTTTAAATAAACGACGTTGGTGGTGATTGTAGTGGTTCATTAGAAAGGCTCACATGCAACAAATCATCATTATCATACCTGTCCGATAATCTTTTTTTCATTTCACTGGGATAAGTATGAACATAAATGTATTGCTCATGTTCGTCTAAATTTGCAAACTCGTCAGAATACAAATCAAGCGGTTGCGATGATTGCGATTGGATCATTGCAGCATTTGACGATGTTGATGGAACATAAATTTGGCTGCTAATATCATGTGGCATTGAAAGTGATGAAGTTATTAAATTTGAATTATGCATTCCTATCACTGTAGATGATGATTGAAGCGGCTGTTGATGATGATGTTGAAATTGCTGTTGTTGCTGATAAGTCGGATAACTTGAGGTCGAAGATAAATAATTATATGACGACGACGACAGTGTACTTTCATCAGTACTGTGAAATAAATTACAAAAAATAGCGTCTTTCAAAAATACTTTCTAGCAAAATACAAAATGACCAAAGATACACATGAGTTTGTTTCACTACAGAAATTTTAGTGTAATTTTAAAATTAGCGCATTCTTGAAGAAGCCTAAAAATTTCTTTTTTTTTTATAAAATTACGGATTAAGAAGCAACAAACATGCTTTACAAAAATACGCAATACAAGGAAGAAAGAAAGAAAGGAAAATTTTAGCAGTCAACTCACTCAAATAATATCCATATGATGTAATAACAAAGGCAAATGCCTAAAGAGAGAACAACAACAAGGATAAAGACTAAAGCGAATGGAAAGGGGCGTGATGTCGCTGTGTCTTCCCAATAACGTTCACAAGTCAAGTACCAACAGATTGCTTTATTGAGTTCATCTATAATAATAGAAATATGTTAATTTATAAATAATCGACAAATTTGAATATTTTTGACTTACTTTCCATATTTTTGAAATCTTCACTTGATAATTTAAAAAAAGCTCCAGCTATGCACGTTCTTACTAAAAGTTCACATCTTGATTTTAATTTTTGCATTTCTTCACTCTTACAATTAGCCTTTAAACGTTGTATTTCTGAGAATCGGCTTTTGCCAATGCTCTCACAACCGATTGTTGAATTTTCTTTTTCATCAGTGTTATTTGAATTCGTCTCAAATGACGATGATTTAGTTTTCCTAGCATTTTCGTTGCAAACATTTCTTCTTCTTTTATGAATTTTTTCTTTTGCTGGCACTTCAATTTTATGTCCCGTCGCAGCAAGTAAATCATTCAATTTTTCTTTAAGTGTTGGCGGTAATCGAAAAGTATTTGAACTCATGTGAGATTTTATAACTTCTCGTCTTGCAGCTGCCAATGCAGTTGCTTCATTGTAAAGTTCAATATCAGTTGAGACGGGTGAATTAAGTGTGCCGCCAAGCAGAGAGTCTTCTTTCGTTATCAACACATCGCATCTTAAAATATCACAATAGTCGGCTAAGCAAATTGAATCTTCTGCATGATTCACATGCTTTTTATGACGATTATCAAAATGCAAATCTAAAAATTTCTCTTCATAAAAGCTTTTGCCACAAAATCCGCATGTGAATTGCGTTGGTCGATTTCTAATTTTGGCATTTTCTTGCGGCAAAAAGAGATCACGATTTTGATGGAATGGACATTCGATTGGTATCTCAATTTTATATTTTTGAAAAATTGGCGTGAGCTTGGTCTGCACAATTTTTCGTACTATTCGCGAGCTATCGCGTGAGCATTGAAGTTTTGTATGTGGTGGCCATGGTATAAGTGTCAAAATGCAAATAAATATCACCTTTGGGAAAGAAATAAAAGAATTCTATTAATTATAATTTATCTCAAATATTTGTGTTATAAATGAGCAAATTTAATCTTGATATAACAAGAACCTTAATAAAAATAAGGCACAATGGATGTCTAATCAATATACAACACATCACAAGCAAATTAAATACATTTGATAAATCAGTGAAAATGAAAAAGGAAGAAAAGAAAAAAGGTTACACTTCTGTTCTTTACGAAAGCTCAAAGAGAAATAACATGATGAAGCAAATGTGCCGTTCATTATGATTTTCTTTTCCTAATAGTGTAATTATATAGTGTGTGTGTGCACAGGAAAAAGGAGTAAATGAAAAAAATTGCTGTTTCTGTGAATAAGCTCAGAAGAAACGCACACAACTTTTTTTCAGCAACAAGCGACATATATAAATAGAGTTCATAGAAGAAGGAAAGTTGTAAAACCATGCGAAGAGCACACACAGAAATTTTGATATGATGTAAAAGAGGGTGAGAAGGAATTCTTTTATCGATTTTTCAAATGCATGTTAGTTTTTTTTTTCACTTGACATTTCAACAATTTGTTAATGAGTTTTCTCCTTAAGTTATGATCTTAATAATACGTTTAGTGTGTAATAAAATATCATAAAGTAGCCAGAAAAATGAAATATTATCCTCGACGTTAATCACTTTTTAATTTTTTATAGCTCTCTTACCTCAATGCGAAAATTTTTCGGCAACATTCACAATACACTAGCATTAATGATTGATAGAAAATAAGTTAAGGTACAATAAACGTGATACGAGTACAGTATAACACTTTTATAAAAAAAAGATTTTCTTCCGCTCTTGGTCGAATGAGAAAATATCGATTTTTTATCGTTATGAGAAAAGTATAAATTTGAGAACAAACCAACTGTCTGTTGAATTTTGAATGTAATAGACTAGAAATAAAAATTTTCTACAAATTAAATTTTCATAAAAATTATCATTCTTTGATTTTGCACTTTTATCATAACTGCAATTTTTTATCATTTTTTTTTAATTTAGATCCCAAATTTAAAATTTATGACCCCTGAAATATAAAATTTTTTTTTGGTATTTTCGAAAATAACGATATTTTTCACTTTAAAAATAATCCCCCTAAATAAACAACAAGCCGGAATTTTTTGCTGAAAAATTAGAAAATAATTGATAATGAGTCAACAAGGCATTCTCTATGGTGGTGATGAAATTGGAGCGTTAGTTTTCGATCCAGGCCATCAGTCATTGAGATTGGGATTTGCACAAGTAAGTTATTTATTGAATTTTCAGTGATTTTTCATTTCAAGCATTTTTTCTAAACAAATTTTAAAAATGTTCATAGGAAGATTCTCCGAAATCAGAAATCCCTTCAGTTGTTGGTGTTGGACCAAATACATCTGCAAATGGAATCACTGAGCCTGAAATTAAAAGCGATAATAACATTACTCCTTCTCGTAAATATTGTCATAAATTTTCACTTTATTCATTTTTGTCTGAAAACAAAATTTTCATTCTTTTATAGATAAATATTACATTGATACAACATTTTTAAATGTACCACGATCAAATATGGAGATAAAAACATATATGAAAGATGGAATGATTGATGATTGGGATTTATTTGAAAAAGTTTTGGATTATGCATACAAAAAAGTCATCATGTCTGAATCTGAACTTCATCCAGTATTATTTTCTGAGGCATCATGGAATACTCGTCAGAATCGAGAGAAACTAACAGAATTGATGTTTGAAAAGTATAATGTACCAGCATTTTTCTTGGTAAAAAATGCAGTGTTGGCTTCATTTGCAAATGGACGTGCAACTGCTCTTGTGGTTGACAGTGGAGCAAAGCACACTTCAGTTGTTCCAGTTCATGAAGGATATGTCCTCTCACAAGCAGTCGTTAAATCACCATTAGGCGGTGATTATTTGTCAATGCAATGTCGTCATCATCTTGAAACTCAAGGAATCGATCTCACACTTGGATATGCAATTTCTGGTAAAGATGTTGTAAAAGAACGGGATATACCACGCTATGTTAAAAGAACATTACCAGAAAACTTAACTACATCTTGGCAAAATTATATGTTGAGACAGCAATTACAAGATTTTCAATCAACAGTTGTTCAAGTTTTAGAGTCTCCCTATGATGAGCGCATTGCTTCACAAATTCCTGCTGTTCATTATGAATTTCCCACTGGATATCATCAAGATTTCGGTTCTGAGAGGTTTAAACTTGCTGAAAATCTTTTTGATAATACAATGCTTGGAGCTGGTCAATTAGCTTCAACTTGTGTTTCAAATTGTGATGCTGACGTACGTTTGGCATTATATGGGTCAGTTGTGGTCACAGGAGGAAACAGTTTACTTCCAGGTTTTGCAGAACGACTCAATCGAGATTTATCACATCGTGCACCATCAAATACAAAAATTAAAATGATTGTGGCTAATGGAACAATTGAAAGAAGATTTGGTGCATGGATTGGTGGCTCAATTTTAGCAAGTATCGGAACATTCCAACAAATGTGGATTTCATCGCAAGAATATGAGGAGGGAGGCAAATCTCAAGTAGAACGTAAATGCCCTTAAATCTTTTTTTGTCAGAGTTTTAATTAAGATTAATTTTTATAATCTACTTTTCTTAATGACTATCATCTTTAATTGGTTTTAAAAATTGAAAGAAAAAAATGTACAATATGTCATACACACTTAACAGAATAAATAATTTTGAAGAAGCCAAAAAAAGCCTTTTTTTCGAAATTCCACATTGCTCCTTTTCTTGTTAAAGTTACCCAAAACATAGCGTGTATGTAAAAAACATAAATCAGCTGTTTGAAATTATTTTGTTTATCTGGAACGATCAAAATCATTTTTGGTTTAGGTAATATCTTTAATTTATATAAACAACATTTTATTAGGGTAAAATACTTCCGCAATCTGCGAAATTTCTCACAGTATCCAGAATTAGAAAAGTTCATCAAACTCGTTTTTTGAGCAAAACAGAATATTCTCTAAAACGTAGAGACTTTCGGGAAATATCAAAAAATAAAATGGATATTAACCGCTCTCTCTGTATATTTTTGTTATGAATAGCAAAATGTTTTGATCTTTGGACTCATATGAGAGAAATATAAACACGCTTAAATACATGAATGACCATCGGTTGCCGCTCGTTCGTATTTTTCGCGTTCGTGAAATGTGATTTTCATGAATATTCTCTTAATTCCTTTTCTCATATCCATTTCAGAATAAATCAGAAACTACAGTGAAGAAGACATACAATAAGAAAGCTAAACAAATTTTTAAACAAAGTGAAATAATAAGAAATTTTAGTGAAAAACAGGAAAAGTTAAAGAATGGCGCATCGAATTCAAAGTATATTGAAAACTTCAACAAACTTGAATTTAATTGGAATTCGTTCTTTTTCATCTTCATCGAGATTTGATGGTGAGTATAAAAATCCATAATAAACAATAATAATTTTTGTCCTTCACTCATCACTCTCATTCATGACCTTACTCACAATTTTTCAAGTGACATTGCACTTTTATGCAGAAATTTCAAAAATACGATATGTGAGAAGAATCATGTAATTTTTATCAACTCGTGTGCGTGCGTGAATGTGCTTGTGTCTGACACATATTTTTTTTTTCAAAAAATATACAAAATGAAAAATTACTAGGGTAAAAGATTTAATTTTGGGCCACTTTTTGTTTACATTCTTAAAATAATAATTTTAATCTCTTCTAATGTAATAAAAGTAATGATTGAGTACTCATTAAATTCGTTATTTAACACTGATTACACTATACATGTTTAGTTTCAGGATCACTCTTTAGTTTTTGCGAATTAAATGAAAATGTTAAACACTTGAATAATCAAAGTTTTTGTTGATTTTCCGTCACTTTTTTGTTTTCAATATTTTGTCAATTATTCATGAAAATAATCACTTTATCACTCATATTTGATACTTCACAACCACTAAACCGTTTCACAGACTTTTTAATATGCAATTATCGAGCAAAGAATATTTAATAAAGTCACAAATACGATTTTAAATTCCGATTTAATTTTGGGCCACTAAATTTTTGTATGAAAATTTTGTAAATATGGAAAATATTCGAAATTGATAAAACCTTAAATAAACCAATTGCTGCTTATTTAAGTGTTTAAAACAATATATAATGCAAAGAAAAAGGTTTATAAAGTGTTAAATCATTAAAAGTAAGTGTAGAAATGAATTATTTTAGAAATCTGAAAAGTGGCCCAAAAATAGATTTTTTGGCCCAAAATTAAATTGGGTTTCGTTATTGTTAATAACTCAATAATTAAAGACTTCTAACTCTCAAATATGTCTTTAAATATTAAGGAAAAGCTTTAGCTTTATATACCAATCCTAATTATTTGGTTAATTTATGTATTTAAAGAGATTTCAGACATTTTCTGTTGAAACCTTACAAAAGTGGCCCAAAATTAAATCTTTTACCCTATTTGTGTTTACTTTCATTTCTCCTTCACATAATTTGCTTCTTTTTTCCTCCACGGAAAAGTTTGTTTTTCATGAAAATAAGTGAACATAATGATGTTCACGTGAAGCTGACTTTCTTTCTATTTTGCAATTCAAAAGAAAGGAGAAAATAATAAACATAGTAACTAGCCGGCACAATGACCTTGTAAATTGCAAAAAAATAATGATTTCCTCAATTTATTCAAGCCCACTTAAAACTTTACATTGTATTTTATTAAAATATAGATGTGCAAACAAGCAAATTGCATTTGGCAGTAAATCGCGAATATCCAAAAGCAGAACCGCTTCCATTGCCAAATGGATTAAATGTTGATCCAAATGAAGCTACTCGTTTTTCACCATTGAGAAATCGAGACATCACTTCATCAGAGATCAGTGTTCACACATCAGAGATTGATGTCACATTGGAGCAACAAAATTACACAAAAGAAAAAGAAATAATTTTGACAGATCCACGATTGGACTCATATGATAGACAAACACCAGTAAATCTCTCTTCAACCATGCAAACATTAGTGCCTGAGCCTTTCTCACCACCACGAGATGATCCATTGCACAGCTCATATCTCTCTTTCCCAGGAGGCAGTTGGGGACAACAAACGAAATATTTGTCACATGAATTGAATTCTGCTCATTATACGGATCTTCGTCAAGAGCTTCGTTCAGATTGGTCATCATACAAAGGTATAAATAATTTGCTTGCAAATAAAGCTGGAACAAATCTTTTTTGCTTGCTTAATCATTCTTTCATTGCCACTAACTATTCTCAAAAACGCTATATAACATTAAGTGCTATAAATTTGAATGAGATCCAAAATAAAGATGAGAAAAATCCAACTAAAGAAACAGGACGGACAAAATTGAAAAAAGCATTTAAGGAATATGGAGCTACTGTTGGTATGTTCTTTCATTATAACACATTAAATTCTCATTTGTATAAAAATTCTTAAATTTTGAATGATATTAAATTAATTTTAAAGTCGTTTTCCACGTTGGAATATCGCTGATAAGTTTGGGACTGTTCTATACTTTAGTTTCAAGGTAGAGTGAAATTTTGTGTAATAAATTTCTTTATTCGTGATGATCTCACATCTCATTAAATACAATGTCTAAATTGCTCATTGTAATTTTAATAAATTTCTCCTCTTTCTCCTTTATAATAGCGGACTAGACGTCACGGGAGGCGTTACAGCTCTTTTAGAGAAATTAAATTTAGCAGATAAGGCACCCAAATTTACCGAGAATGCTTCAACGTTTTTAATTGCATATGCAGTTCATAAGGTCTTTGCTCCTATGCGTATATCGATTACCTTATTTAGCACACCACTAATTGTACGATATTTAAGAAATAAGAAGATATTAAAACCCTAATGAAAAATGTATTGATTAATAAAATTTTAACCGACAATAAACACTCTATGTTATTCATTAAAATAAAGTTGTATATCATAAAATTTGTTTTCAGATTTAACAACAAAAAATAATTTAAATATTTGAATTTTTAATAAAGAAAAAAATAACTGACACTTTTGTGATTCAACTACCTGACGTATTTACCTACATACATACATACTATAAACACTTTTCAATGAGTATCTGAGCCCCTAAAAAGTTCGAAGAAATATTGTAAACAAAAGTTTAGTCTCTGTGTATTTAATTAAAATTGTGTGATGTCTGATGCGCAAATTAAAAATAAACCATTGCAATTAAAACATTAAGCATGTCAATTGAGAATGCAGAAATTTTGAAGCTCACAGCTCGTCTTATTGTTGGTAAATATTAATTTATTCCAATTTTTGATTTTCCCTCTAAAATTTGGCCTCAAAATTCTTTCACATAGGATATTTGGATGAACAAAATCTGACGGACGCGCATAAACTATTTTGTGAAACTAGTCGTCATCTTTCACATGAAGAGTATTTAGCGTTTAGTCAGGGTATTAAAACAATAGACACAAGCATTGGATTAGTTAATATTGTTTCTGAATATTTCTATATTAAAAATAAGTTAAATGATTTTATTAAAAACTGCCCAAAGACTTCATTAATTATTAAGCTAATAGATACAAGCAGCTTTCTTCTGCGAATAGATTTAATTCTTAAAGTACTAAGAGAAAATCTTCAGAAATTCGATAAATGTGAAGTGATTGAATCAAGAAAGAGAAGATTAAATGAGGACGAATTATTCAATATATCAAACACAAACACTAGTACACCAGAAACAGTGGTTCATTGTTCAAAGCGACCTCGAGTGTCCTTTTCAAAACCATTAATAACGTTAAGTGCAGCAAAAGCAGAACAAAGTGCTACAAAAGTGAAAGTTGATGACGAATCAATAGGAAAAAAAGAATTGCATTATATAAGCAGTCCGGAGACAAGCAATAAAGAAGATGATGTTAGTGAAGAAGAGGATGAAGAGAATGTTTCAAATGAAATTTCAGTTCCTCCACCAGAAGTATGTGAATTTTATTTTTTCTCGCCATATTTGATTTGTTCTATTAACATACATATATGTTTTATATTTTTAGCTTTTATCAGAAACTGTGCTAAAGAAAACAGATTTTGTTGAAAATTTAGTAGAAATCATTAATCAAACACGTTCTGCAAAAGAACTTGAACAGTCAATTGAAACTTCAAATTCACCAAAGCGACTGACTGATGATGATCTTCAAGAAATTATTTCAAAAACTGAAAATGAAAATAATTTTGAGGCAATTTTGCAGGAAGTTATTGGAAAATATTTGCATGATGAAGATGGTAGACCTACAATTGTTGAAAATGGTATACTTCCATCAAAACCTGAAGAAATTCCATTAAAACAACGACTGAGACCAAGAACAGCAAAGAAGACACCAGTGAGTGAAAAGAAAAAGAAGAAGAATATCAACATCATATCGAATGAAATTTATTCTGGTCCATTGCCATTATGTGTACAACCATCAACATCAACTATTACAAATAATGTCCCGATAGTCAATACTCAACCAATTCCTACAACTAGCAATCAAATAATTATAAATAACGAGCCTATAGAATCTCAAACACAACCCATTCTTGTTAATCTTGTTCCTATTATACCACAACCTACCGTTGCCTCAACAGCAACAACATTCATTCCACTATCAACATTTTCAACAACTAGCAATATTATTTGTGAAAGTAATGCAATGAATGTTGAAATTCCACAAAATGTTCAAATTATTCTCTCTGAACAATCTCAACCAGCAGCAGCACAATCACCAATCATTGTGCAAAATGAAAATCAACAAAATGGAATAATTGAGAATACAATACAACAGACGACACCAAAAGTGTCAATTCAACCAAATTTCTTAAATTCAAAATGTAAATCAACACCACGAAGAAAAGCATCTCATATAAGAATTTTAGATTTTAATCAAACTCCATCAGTTAGCAGACTTACTTCAATTAAAGAATTTCAAACACCCAACTCAAGTGGAATTAAAATTGAAACACCTGGCTCAGCTCCTGCATCAATCACTGTAACAAAAACGAGAAAAGTTGAAGTACAAAAGGGTATTGCAGATAAAGAAGAAGTAAAAGAAAACTTAGATGTTTCACTAGAAATCATTGATGAAAGTTCCAATTCAAATTCAATTTCACACACACCAAAGGTGGCAAAAAATCGTCGTCGAAGAAAAATTGAAATTGATGTAAAAGCAGAAAAAATCAATGAAGAAGAAGAATCACCGAAACCAATGACACGCGAAGAATGGCTTAAAATGAGAGCTGAACAGAAATCAATGTCAGTTGATGAACGTATGAGAATTCTTTTTCAGCAACAAAATGAACAAAAAGGAAATGTTAAGAAACGTAAAACACCAAAAAAGAAACAAGACCAGAAAAAGAAAGTTGTTACAAAATTAAAGAAGCAGCCAAGTGCTTCATTGACTGATCAACAAGGAAAGAAACTTATATGTGCAAAATTCAAAGTTACTTCACCAAGAAAAGCTGCACTTCTAAAGAAAACACCTAAAAAGAAGAAATCAAAAGATTTAAATTCAATTGACACAAATAAGAAGTTAGTGGTCAACACTACAGTTAGTATCACTGATGAGAAGAAAACTGTCATTTCTGAAAGTTTACCAAAGTTAAATGAATCGACACCGACTGTTGCAGACACAAATAAAAATGAATCTGAATCAAATGATTTAAATAGAAGTGACACAGTTCAAGAAGTTGCAAATTTACTTACAAATCTGCCAGAAACTATTTTAGCAAAAACAAATAGTTTCGAACAAAGTACACATTCAGAAGTTGTCAATTCAAATATTTTGTTAGAAACACCACTTAAGCTTGATTCAATGAGTCCTTTGCCTAATACTCCTCGTTTTGCTGTTCCACTTGTTTCAATTCATCAGGAGACACCATTAACTAAATTAATTACTACAACAACTACGGCTGCAGTTTCAATTCTTAAAGTATGTGACATTCTCACACCAAGCTTTCCCATTACACCGGGATTCAAAGAGACACCTTTAAAAAGTGATGCGAGTCCTGAAGCAGCAAGTGCAAGTGGCTATAGTAGTCGTCGTACAGATTATTCAAGTTGTAGTTCATATTACAAACCTGATGAATCAGAAGATATAAATCAAAATTTAGATATGATTATAAAACAAAGTCGTGGGAGTGAAAGACAATCAGAATCAGATGGTGGAGGAATTGCAATGACTTCACAAGAAAAAATTCTAGGTAGTGCAAAAAAAGTTGAATGTCCAGGAGCTCTTGAACGTGTGCAATCATTCAAAACAGAAGCAAAAGATATACCAATGCCACATTATACAATGATGGACGAAGAAGGTCTTTTGTCAGAATCTATGCTTACTACAGCTTCAGATGAGTCATCATCTTCATCTTTTACATGCTCAACTTGTTCTACTGATCCTTCAAGTGATGAAAATACATTAGCTTTGCTTAACAATTCTGAAATTCTTGATGATAATCGTGATTCAGAATGGCATTGTGATGATGAAATTGATGTTGAAAAAGAAGTGACAAGCAATAATTCATTAGTTGATGAGAAAACAGGTGAAGTAAGATTTCCACTAAGAAATTGGATTACACCTAAGAAAGTTGAACCACCTAAAGAAGAAGAAAGTCGACCGATAATTGAAGAACCACCAAAAGAAGAACATCAAGAAAAGAAAAAAGTATTTCCAGATCTCGAAGCAATAAAGCAACGTACATTAAAAATTATTAAAAGTGAATCAGCAGTAAATGCAAGAAAAATTCAACCAAAGTTTAAAAAATCAAATGCAAAAGCTTTCAAATTACCACCGGAACAACCAAAAGTTGTTGCACTTACAAGACGTGATCAAATTTTACAGCAAAATAATTTGACTGAACGTCCACGACCAACTCCATTGAAACTTATTTCAACAATAGCTCATACATCGTCATCATCAAGAAGAAAAAATGCAACACCTAGAAAAACAATCATAATTGATGAACTGCCAAAAGCTCCATCACCTTTGAAGAAATCTCGAGTAAAAAGTAAAAGTCAAGAAAGGAAGAAAGTTGATAACACTACAACTGCAACAGCTGCTGTTGCTATTGTTCAAAAAACACCAATTAAACCAGAACGTGTATCATTAGAAAATATAACTGACAATGCGGTATGTCATGATGATCATCCTAGTTTGAATATCTCGACATCTTTTAATGATAGTTCAGATGAAGAGGAAAATACAGTTGTTGTTAAAGCTATTGAAGTCAAAACTGTCAATGAAGAAGGCTCAAATACTTTTCAACGTACTTTAATTGCACAAGGTTTTGATAAGAAAGATGCCAAAGACTTGCAAACACAATTAGTCGACAAAATAGAAAATGAACATATAGAAAAGATTAGTGAACAATGCGAAGAGGTCAATAAAAGTAAATCTGAAAGTGAGCATGGAAGTGATGAAGAAGACGATGATGAGGAAGAAGATGAATGTGAATATGTATTCTCGGATGTACTCGAGAAAAATATATTTAATTTTGAAGAATCTGAGAACTTTAAAATCAAGAAAGATGCTAAAAAAGTTGCAGTAACAACTTGTCCTGCATCTAAACTTCAAATTGATGGAAAGGTCATCAAAATTGACTTTAGTGATCATATGGAAATTTTTTCAATGGAGCCAACAACTGAATTAAAGCAAAAAGAAGAATCACAGCAAGATAAAGAAAAGGAGACAACAGCAAAACAAGAGTGAGTAAAGTTGAATGACAATTTATAAAGTTTTCCTTATGATTCCATTCGCAATTTTTATAATTTTTTTCAACTTTTTTCAGATCGAAAATTTTAACAAAGGAAATTGAAATTGACAAAATCTTGACATTAATCCATGGAAAGCACTAAAATATCATCAAGTATTTTAATTTTTTTGTAAAATATTTTTATTCGTAAAATATTGTGTGAATAAAAATTGAAAATCTTATTTATTTTTACATGAACAAAATTTCTATATCATTTTCATTAATATGACTTTCACCAGTTCAAAAGAAATTATTTCAGTGGTAAAATTGATAACAATTATTAGGTGTTAGACAATCAAAAATGAATATTGACTTAACATACATGTGATACATAGTTAAAATGTGTGTGTAAGTAAAACAGTAAGTTTAAATGCTAAGAAGTTTTTAATTTCTTCTTGTTGGTTGCAGCATATTTGATGCAAGTTGACTGTCAGGAAATAGACGATGATATGCAATAAGTGACACATATGCAGCAGTAATGACTCTTCCTGCAAACCAACGTCCATGTAATGCATTAACAGCTAACACAGCAGTTGCGATTGATGGACATTTTACGTAAACTTTTCCCTCTGGTGATGCAACATCTACATAAACATGAAGCACACCTCCATGCTTGTTACATTCTTCAATTACATCATCTTTAATTTCTTGATCCCAATTTGGTTGATCTTCAGTCGCTGGATCAAACATATTTACTAAAAGGAAACATTGTGTTGCAATTGATGGTGTCTCTTCTTCAACAGGTGGTTGTGTGACTGGCTGTGGTGCTGAAGCAAGCAAAGCAGCTGCTGCAACCTGTGGAATTTCCATACCAGCATTTTCAGCTAATTTGAACATCAATTGTAGACGACCAGTTGCACCAAGGTCAATTCCGCTTCGATCCATTTCATCAGTATCTAATGAAGCATGATGTGTAGCATCGAGACGTTCTGTTACATTTCCGACTTTCATTGGCCGTCCAGCAAGTTCAAATCCATTGAGTTGCTCAAGAGCTTTTTTGGCATCATCTGCATTTCGGAACTGTAAAAATAAGCATAGATTATCAACAAAAATAGAAAAGTAGTTCAATATTTAATAAATGTTTGAAACAATTGGATCAACAATACATCAATCGAATGATATACTGTCAAAAATAATCGAAACTTAAAATTGATGTAGCACACTTCATCCCCTCAATTAACCACTGACTGAGAAATTATCTCGATTAATCAAGGTCAAGGGCATGCTAATTTCTTAAACGATAAAGAAATACTTACAGTTATAAAGCCATAACCCTTCGATCGATTTGTTTCAGCATCCATAATTAATTGAATTGCATCAATATGACCGAATGGCTCAAAAATTCCTCGCAGCATATCTTCAGTGATATTGAAATGAAGTGAACCAACATAGAGTCTCATCGGTCCTTGTACTGGTAATTTTGGTTGTACTGGAGAAACAGCGTTTGCTAATCGATTTTTTTCAGCTTGTGTGTGCTGTACTGAAATTGGAACTCCAAGTAATTTCTCACCAGATAAACCCAATGCTAAAGCAACTGATTCTGGTTCACGAAATTCAACATATGCTATTCCTTTGAATCTCTTTGTCTTATTACATGTAATCAAACGAACATCTTTAACTTTGCCAACACTTGAGAAGAATTCTTCAAGATCACGTGCACGAATTCTTTGAGATAATTGCATACAGAAGATTGTTCTTGCATCACGTTCTTCTGGAGATAAATCTTCAAATGGTGAATCACTTCGATAACCGAGCCCATTTGGTGGTGTTCTTCCACCTCTTCTAAAAGGTCTTGGTGAATATGATGGTCGTCTTCTGAAATAAAATCACAACGTTATTTAAACGAATACAAAGTAAGATTTTAATATTCTTTTTCAATTGATGAGTTCATTTAAAAAGTACAATAATGTATGCAAATTGAACAATCATATAAAAGTATATACCTTATAGTTGCTTGTTATGCAAATTTAAGTTTAATAAAAAATTATATTCACCTTCGATCATTACTGCGACTTCTGCTTCTTCGACGTCTATCTCTATCTTTATCTCTGTCTCTGCGGTCTCTATCATCTCTTCGGTCACGTTTTCTATCATCATCACGACGTCTGTCATAATCTCTATCTCTTGATCTAGAACGTTTTTTTCTATCTCTTGATTTTGATCGATTACCTCAAGTTCGGTCTTTTTCTCTTTCCTTTTCCTTATCTCTTTCTGAATCATGTCTATCACGTGAACGACTGCGTTTGTCCTTTTTGCGCTCCTCACGATCTCTTGAGCGTCGTTTCTCTTTTTTGTGCTTTTCCTTATCTTCATCTTTTGAGCTCTTTTCCTTATGACGTGGTTCTCTATCTCTTGAACGGCTTCGTCTTAAATAAAATGACAAAAAATTACTAAAAATTATTCAAACAAAATTGTATTGTTAACTTACTTTGATGAACGATGTGATGTTCCATTTTCATGATGTTTTTCAGTAGCTGTCACTCTCTCTTCAGGTGTTTCCGATCGCTTTCCATTGGTCTTATCCTATTGATACATCAATTGAAACATGAATTTCATGTGATTCAAAATAAAAAATTGTTTGAGTTGAGACGATTCCGAACAGAAGTTGATGCAGGTCACAGAATTTTTTATAATTTTAAAAATTCATTTCAATATTTCAATTTACCCGTTGGAGATGATGTGAAAATTAAAAAAATTAAAAGAAAAAATGAAGAGAAAAAACGATTAATAATTTTTTGTGTTTTGCATTAAGAAAAAAGTAATAAAAGAAATTCAATAAAAATAAGTTTTTCAATCATTTCAAAAATAAAGGAAATCTCAACAAGGAACGAAAGATAAATTTTCGTTCTGCTGTGATGATGAGATTCGTCCTTGTGCAACGAACGATATGCATGATTTGGCATAGTCGAATTTGTGGTTTAAATTAAGAGTGGGTAAGTAGTAGTAGTAGTATGGTGTTGATAAGGAGGAAGGAGTTATATGTAGATAGCGCGATAGAAATACGAGAGATACACATGTCATTTCTGTTCCGAATTCGATGTCAAACACATTTAGCTTGCCTGTCAACGAAAAGAGTGCTGCTATATACACTTACCAATTTCTTTTTTTCATTTCATATATCGTGTGCTTATTATTATTCAAATTGAAAAATGGATAAAATGCAATTTGGGACACATTTTTTAGAACGAAACACGCATATTTCTGCAAAAATAATAAATTTACGCGTAAGAAAATTTGGATATTTTTAAATTTATCGTTGCATGTAAAAAGCAGCTAGCCGTTAATGTTGCTTTTTACTTGTAATTACCCAAATATCATCAATTTACTCATGTGTCAGATCGTAACTCATTGAGAAACAGTATGTATATCTATAAATATAATGAGAGAGTACAGTATTATTCCCAATTCTACTTAAGTGGATACTACAAATGGGTGTTATTTTTTTTTAATAAAAAAAAGTATCGATTTTTTGAAAGAGATAGAGTTAAAGAGAGGAATTTTGTTGTGTAAATATGTATATTGACAATTAAAGCACAAGTCTTATTGTGTGCGATAAACTGCGATGACAAAAACCAGTTCAGAAATTCGTGTCCATAGGAAATTTCATATGCGCGCGAGTAAGCAACCTAATAGAGAGATTCAACGATAAAAATAATTATATTATATGAAATGAAAGCAAATTATCCACATAGATCGAGACAGGCCACAGGTAATTTATCTATCAATATATCTCAGGTATTATCAAAAACAGAGCATGTATGTGTGTCTAAAATTAGAGTTAAATAAATGCAATTTGATATAGTTTTTTTTTTGGTAATTATAGAGAGAGAGCGAAAATAGTGTAGCGAGCGATGAATGAGCATGATGATCGACAAAACCTTAAACATTTACACATGTCAAATCGTCTAAAAATAAAGAAATATTATAGCAATAATAAGAAAATTAAAGTAGCAGATTTCGTTAACAATTGAAATCACTCATTTTCTTTTTTGTGTGACAGTTTCATGACTACGAGATTTTTAGGATCATTATTTTTTTACACAAATTTTTATGCATATCTGTATGGAATAAACGAAAAATAATTGACAAGATGACAACACGCGATATCCATTTCTCATTAATCAAAATCTCTTTTCTGTTCTCCTTGTATTAGAACATTTTTCTTTTTCATTCAATAATACCTCAATGCCCATCAAATTCCTGAAGACGAGGAAGAGCATAACACTGCACTTGTGTCTATAAGAAACGAGTTTTTGGTTCATATTGAGTGCAAATCATTTTGCAACTTACTTATTATGTTTATTATATACGAAAAAAGCTTCAAAACAACATACAGAAGAAACTATAGCGATAAGTTGATAATAATTATCAATTAACATGTTTTTTCTACTGTTTCTGCTTTGATGCTTTTTTCAACTAATAAAGAAGGAAGAAATAATTGAGAAAATCATTTTTACTTACATTAATTCGCTTAAAAGGTTCATCCAAAAGCGAGTCCAAATATTCCAAATCGTCGTCTGCCATGGTCTTGTTTATGTATGCGTATATCTGTAGTAAATTATATGTATTTTAGTATGATCACTGGTTTTTATGACTTTGAAGAGAAAAAAAAGATGGCGAATTTCTTATAACCACGAAAATATTTTTTCTCGCAAATAACCACTTTAACTTGTTAAAAAGTCAAATATTTAACAATGTTTGAAAGAAACTTACGTAATTCTTATGATTGAACTAAATTTTCTAATAATTTCTTAGTTAAATAATAGTAAATGAATTTCTTATTTGCGACGTTTTTCAAAAAATTTGTTTTGTCAAAATTGTTATTTATTTCAAGTTTTTCTTGAAACCTCCACCTTACTTCTAATCACTAACACTTTATCTTTTGATCTGATGCAATTTAATGTTTTCTATCCGAAAAGAAATTGTTATAAATATTTATCTTCTTTTTCACAAAAAGTTTCTCACTTAAAAAAGTTTTTTTTTTAAATTAAACCCTTCAAATTTTCAAAACGACCGTTACACATTTTTTTCTGAAAAATTATTTCATTTTATTTAGACAACGATATGATTACAAAATTGCCATATTTTCTCATATTAAATTTAAATTCTTCACTAAGCATTTGTTTCATTAATGATACATCCATATCAACCGCTTTTAATTTAATTTCAATTGAAATCTTTTGAAGACGATCTGTTGCCTCAATTAGACGTTTAATGAACTCAATATCAAATTTTTCATAAGAATCCCCTGATTGCACCATGTAAAGGCTTTGTATGATTTTGAGTTTTGGCAATTTTATTAAAATATTGCTAAAAAGTTTAGAGTTGAGTGGTAAATTAATATCGATGTCCAGTATTTCTAAATTTGGAAGCATTTTAATGAGTTTAATCAGACTAGTTTCATTCCAATTAATTTCCGAGCCAAAATTAAATCCAACAAGTTCGATGTTTTTGATATTTTTATAAATTTGATCTTCATAGACATTGCAAATTTTTGAAAACTCTCGATTGTAGTGATAATCGATTTTAATTGCTTCCAAAGTTTTGAGATTTTTTAAAAATGAGTCAAGTGAAAGTGGTTTATCACACTTGAGATTGAATTTTTTAAGATTTGGAAAATTCTGACCAAACTTTTCTATTCGATTTAGTGATATGCTGACACATTCAATCTCAATTTTTAATATTTTTAAATTAGGAAAATTCATTTTGCTGAAATTATCAATGATGTCCACAAGTGGAGAGTAGTCATGTTCTACACTTTCAAGCTCTATTTCTATTAAACTCTGGCCTAATTTATGAAAGTTTTCATTGAAAGTTCTTTCACTTAAGCTGTCTACATTTATTTTTAGAGTTTTGAGACCAGGCATATTGCAGATGCATATAAACGATTCATTGTCACCATCAAATAGACCCTCACATCTAATGAGATCTAAGTAACTGAGACTTGTTTGAAAGGGAAGCAAAGAATGTAAAATTTGATATCCTTCACTGTTATATCTTCTCAACATCATTGATAAATGTGATAGCGGAGGTAAATTTGAGAGATTGCTATGTGCTAAAATTTCTACATTGAGATTAAGAATTTTTACGTTTGATTGATTTTCTAAAATTTTGCATGAATCAAAATCTGTAGCAAGAGTATGTAAAATATTGTACGGTAAATGATTGAGAAAGAACTCTTCTGTTGCTTGATTGCTTTTCGAAATTTTTAATTCTTTAAGATGCGACACATTGAGTGATTCGGTAGGCTCATCATAATATTCATTCTCTATTTTCCATAAAATACATTCAAGAGATTCAAGATTTGGTAAAAGATTGAGCAAAGTAATGATTTCAACTTGTGTAATTTTACACGAATCCCAAATTAGCTTTTTAATATTTGTTCCATGTATGTAAAATATTTGCTTCAATCTCCAAAAATTCGTAAGTGAACTTAATTTGTTTGTGTCTAAAATCATTGTGTCAAATACTCTGCTTGAATTAACCATTGATTCGTAAATTTCTTTATTATCAAGCTAAAATATAAACAAAGATTGATTTATTTTATGTTAGAATATATATTTATAAAGTTTTCATTACTTACCAATTCATTTTTGATTTTAATATTAAATTTATTTTTGTCGATTTCGCAATTTAGTCTGTAGAACTTTTTGCATATTAAACTAGTTGAATGACGATGCTTTCCTAAATGCTTCAATATTAGAAGTAAAAGCTCATCACACAATATAATATTATTCTCTGAATCTTGTATATTCATCGCTTCAAAATGATTTTTCTTTAAATTTTATTTAGAGCTCTAAAAATAAACATAACACTGAAAATTTCAATTATACTGCTTCATTTCAGTTAAATTTCCCCTGCTTGTCTCGTTGGAAGTTTAAGTCGTTTTGTTGGAGTTTATTAAAAGCAACTCAAATCATTCTCGTAAAATAAATACGCGAGTTTAGACGTAATAGAGTATAAAGTTAATTATATAAAGTCAAAATGAAGCATTCATTGCTATTAGTTCTTCTCATTTTACCTGCATTTCTATTTATTTTTGATGGTAATTATCAAGATTTTTCTCGGTGTGATTATTAAGAATTTTCATTTGTGCAAGCATACCTGCCACGCATACAAATTTCTCAATTTTCTAAGTTATGCTGAATGAAAATTGCACTCCAGTGATACTAATATCCTAATTTATACTCTTATATAGGCAGCAAAGTGTTTGTTAGAGCAAATGAAGACGAAATTGATGAGGATTTAGTTGATGTCGAAAATGAAGGTGATGCAGATGAAGCAAGTGAAAGTGCGCTGACTGGCGATGATGTGGAGGCAGATGAGACTGGTGAAAGTACGAAATCTCCTGATGCTGACACTCAATTGCTCTTTGTTCGACCACTTTATACACCAGGATCACAACTTGAATTACCGTAAGATATACACAAAGTTATGATATTGACATAAACTTATCACGTATAAATTTACAGTGGCGGTGTTCCAGTAGAGTTCTTAATTGGCTTCTTAAATAAAGGCAAAAATGATTTCATTATTGAGAGTGTTGAAGCTTCATTCCGTTATCCAATGGATTTCACTTACTACATTCAAAATTTCTCAGCACTTGCATATAACCGTGAAGTTAAATCAGAGAGTGAAGCAACTGTATCATACTCATTCCTTCCATCAGAACAATTTGCTGGTCGTCCTTTTGGTTTGAATATTGCCATTAGTTATCGTGATTCAACTGGTGCAGGTTTTATGGAAGCAGTTTTCAATGAAACTGTTCTCATCACAGAATTAGATGAAGGTCTTGATGGCGAAACATTCTTTTTATATGTGTTCTTTGCAGCTATTTTTGTTTTACTTCTTGTTGTTGGACAACAATTCCTCGGTTCAATTGGCAAGAAGAAACGTTCACAAAACATTCGTAAGCAAGTTGAGACTGGTACATCAAATAACACCGATATTGATTATGAATGGCTTCCTGCTCAAACAATTAGAAATTTACAAAATTCACCAAATGGCAAAGGAAAAATCTCGCCAAAACAGAGTCCAAGACAACGTTCAAAACGTGCTGCAAAGGAAGATTAAGAAACGAATTTTTAAAGAGTTGTTAATTTCATCCCCTCTATGAGATTCATACCTATGAGCAAGTCAAGCTTCTCTAGAAATCCAATAAAACACATAAACCACATAAATTTTAATAGAACAACTTAAAAATTCATCGTAATACTTACCCTATGTTGTCTTCAAATCATTATGCATGGAGCATAATTAAAACTTTTTTTTTGATCTTGCAATAGTTGATTCATAGAGTATAAGTGTTTTGCGTTTAAGATTCCAATTCTTATCTTTTTGTTGCAAGATCACACCAATCATTATCATTTTATAATTGAAAAGAAAAAGAGTAAAAAGAGATCATCAATGATGTTTGTTCTGAAAAAGATGAGAAGAACTTAATAATAAAATTTAATTAAAAAATTGAAAAAGAACTGAAAAATATGGCGTTTTAATGTTTTCTTTTTATGCTAAGGTATTCATTTTATTCATTCAACTTTTAGTTTTTCTTCTTCCGTAAAAATCAAATAGTTTGTTTTTCAATATATTAACAGAATTTATTTAAACAATTTTTTTTTGCCTTGAAGTTGATGATGATGCTGTTGAATAGGAAGGAAAGAGATAAGAGAGAAAAGCTACAAATTCTATTTTAACTTTACAATTAATATATTTTGTCGGATTGTTGTTTTTTTTTTGATTTTATTTGCTACTATGTATTTAATGAAAAAAGTCACTTTTACATCATATTGATTCTTATACCGTTTTTTTTTTAAAAAAAGAACAAAATGCGTATGGCAAAATTCTCTTGTGGAATCAACAAATATCATCTATATATGTTTCACTTCAGTCGCGAATAAAAAGAATGGAAATAGCTAAACGTCCCTGTACATTAGGGCGCACTTTTTTCATGAAATATATTATTTTAGTTTATAGATATATAGACGCGTGTATATATTGTTTAGTGAGCATTAACCTGCTTTACTGTTGAAGTTGCCGTAGCTACTTTGGTAATGTCTTGAATTCTTTTCTCACACATTTCCTTAAAGTTTTGCAAAAGCTTTTCTCGTAATGCTTCACGCTTTTGCTTTATATCATCACGCGATTTAAATTTCATTTCCCACGCTATTATTTCTGATTCAGGTATAAAGCACTCGTCGTTATCATCAGAATGTTCTTCATCCTAAAATAAAATAATTTCATGTGTCAATTAGATTGAACTTTCTTCTAAAAAACAAAATCAATCTTACCAGCATTTGCTCGAGAGTTATAAAAGTGTCATTATTTTCTTTGTTGTTTTTATTGCAGCAAAAGTGTGAGCAGGCAACTTCAGAACCTTCAGGAGTACTTACGATACTAGAGGTGCGCGATGAATTGTTGTTAGATAGGAGTACTTCATGGTGCGTTTCTGAACTGTAGCCAGCATCAATAGATCGTTGAGCACACTCACCATCACCATCATCATGACAAGAATGACATGAAACAACTGATAGTGCGTCCATTTTAGTTTCCAAATTTTCGATTGATGCACTTCTAGAACAGTTCTTTATTTCTTCTTCCTCCTCTTCTTCTTCTTCTTCTATTTCTTCATCATCTTCATCGTTTTCATTATGATTTGTATCGGATTCATGCATGTGATCGTGCTCAATAGTTGTAGTAATAGTAGGTGTTAGCATGGATAATTTATTTGTATTCATTAATGGTGAAATATTAAAATTTATATCGGCATCAATTATAGTTCCATCACACAAAATTATTTTATCTTTATTATCATCGTCGTCTGAATGAGTATCTACTTCCTCACAATTTTCATCTGACGAGCAGATATCTGCAATTTCATCACAATTTCTTGATGACTCTTGATCGACATCTTCTTCTTTATTCTTCTTTTCATTGCGCTTCTTGCGTTTCTTTAACTTTTTTTTCTTATTCTGTTGTTCCTTGTTGCGTTCATCACGTGAAATTTCATTATAAATAAATTCCAAATTTACTCCACGCTTTTTCTCAACTGCCATATCAAAGGAACGACATAATGAATAGACAGCGACAGCTGCTAAAACTTGACACGCATTTTCTTCTTCCTTGACACATTGCTGTACTCGCTTTAAACGATTATAAATGCACATACCAATGCACGTTAACACCTCTTCCTGCGCAATTTCCATAGTCTTTGCGTGGCGTTCACGATGACGGGAATGACTTCCGATTATTTCAGGCTCTGCTCGTTTAATCAAATCATCAATATAATCAAATTCTGTAGGTAAATGTATATGTGTATCTTTAAGACATCTTTTGATTCCATTATAAATTGCTGTAACATATCCCTTTTCTTTTGTTGGATTTGGCTCACTCATGAGTAATGTGTAAGCTTTTTCAACTTTTGTTCTGCATTCTTGACAAAACTTGTGTTTTTTTAAATATTCATCGAGAGTCGCATGCAGTTCATTTGCCTCAACAGTAGTAATTTTCTCTCGACAATTTTTTTTCATGCATTCCCAAGTTTCATACCAAGTTTCAGAGAAAGGTCGAACAAATGGCCTAAAAGACTCGAGCGAATGTAGATTGCACCGTGAATTCTTTTTATTACGAGGCTGATTTTCTAACAGCTCATTCAACTGAATATCATGCTCATACAATAAAGTGCACATTAACTGAGACGATTGCAAATATTTATCGCAGACACTTAATTTTCCATTTTTTATTCTGATTGGGTCTAGAGTTGCATATCCATTTGTCATTATAGTTTTATACAATTTTTCAACACTTCTGCGACAGCCTACACATGGTACAGTCTGTCCCAAAACATTTTGGAAATCACTTGTCGTAACTGTTAATGAATTTCTAATTTCTACTGGCTTAAGGAGTCTGAATTTCTTATCAAACTCGATAAACGCTTCGCCTTCAATTAACTCTCGATCAAATATCAATCCTTTAGATTCCAAATCCATGACCATCTTAAAAAGAGAGAAGAAAAAGAAAGATAGTTTATGATTAGCGGAAATTTCGTTCGCATAAGTGCGTATATATGAGAGAGCTACTTTCACATATCAACTGTATGTCCTACATATATCTAAGATGATGATTTGATGTCTAATTTACTAATGTTTATCATTTTATGGCTCAATATCTTATTTTAATATGCAATCTAAGAACTTTTCAATTGAGTGAACATATTTTAAGATATGTTTTTGTTCTTTATTGAGTTTTTATTGTTGTTTACGTCAATAGTTTATATATTTCCGTAACCTGTGAAAATCTCATTTCTCCATTTTGAAAGAAAAATATTTTTTTGTCAAATATTATTGCTCAAACATCAGTTGATATGCATATTTATTGTGTAATTTACTGAATGAATTCAATATTTATTATTTAATAAAACTTACCATTAGCTTTTTGTCGCATTCACTTTTAGAAAATGATTTCAAATCATGAAGACTTTGAAGTGGAATTTGTCTCTTTTTGTTAATATCTGGATTTTTCTTCTCATCACGGAGAATTATTGAGTTTGCCATGTGATTGTTCTACTAGTTGCAACTCTATTTTACTTATTAACACTGATTTTTAAGAAATTTTTAATGTTCTTTTATTTGAGCTATATTGAACACAAATTTTAAACTTCTACACAAGAGTTCTGCACACTTAATTGTTTCACTGTGAGCTTATTAAAGTTGTTTCTCTACAAAAGTGCTGCAGTCATTGTTTTTGTTTGAATAAGTAGCTTCTTTTTCAAAAAAAAGATGAATTTAAATATTAATAATTCAGTCAAGTTATATAGTTGTAATCAAGATGGAAGCGAAAGAATTAGCTCAAATACCCAATTCTCTGGTATATTTAATAAATCTGCTTTGCTCTCTGAAAGTCAATTTGATCAAGAATCAGAAAGTAGCACAACATCAACAATCACTGAAAATAATGAATTTACTTTTAATATTCCAACACAAATAAATCATAAACAAAATCAATCTCCAAAGAAAGAAATAAGTCTATCTGATTATTTTAAATCTTTGCAAATGTAAGTCATTCAATATTTTTTCGATAAAAACTTTTCAATGTTAATAAACAAACAGGTAGATTTGTATAGAAAAGAGTACCTGCATTACACTTATCAATAACAAACAAACATGCACACATGTTTTGAATAAAATTCACAATTCTCTTTCTTTTTAAAATATAGGCTTGAAAATATTAACAATTCTCACATGAAAATTCTCAAAAGGATTACAAGTATTTCACCTAATACAGGATGTTTGTCAATGAAAACTTCTTCACAAAATAAATTAGAAAATGTAATTTATTACAATCCAACAAACTCGAAAGTAATCAATTATAAAATTATTGAGCCATTAGATTTAAATTTAGTAAATGATAATGGTGAAAGTGAGGGCAATTTTAATCAGGCACCAATAAAGAAAAGAAGAAAAGTAGGAAGACCAAGAAATGATGCGAAAAAGTTAAATCAACAGCAGCAACAGCCAATTTCAAAATCAGTTATGGAACAAGACGAGGACATAATTAATCACAGAACAAAGTACGGAAGAATAATCAAGTTCACACCAGAAGTTGCGAAAATGCTACAAGTTGATGAAAGTAGAAATTTAATAACTATGCCAGAAACGATTGTTCAAAGTGCACAAGTTATTGATCCACAACAGCAGCAACCACAACAGCTTGAGCAACCAATACGAAAACAGAGAAAAATCTCTTCAGAATTTCGTTGTATCACTTGCAAAAAAGTTTATCTTGGAAAAAACAAAATGAATCATCATCTCAAACTAAATCCTGATCATCGAGCATTTTCAAATGAAAGCGATTTATTCTCACATTTAATGAAACTTGTGAGACAAAAGAAAACGAATGAAGCAAAAGCAAATGTTTTCTTTAAAGAACTCTCTAGTTTCGTTCAACAATGTGAAAAATTTACTCCAAAATTGATTACCAACAAAGAGTTATCTGATCCGAATGTGCATCATCACAAAATAGATAAAAATGCCGCAAGCGTTTTGAGAATAAATCCAGGAACATATTCTATAAACATGAATGTATTCGACAGAAATTTTAAATTTGATAATCCTAATAATCTACATCATCAAGAAGAGCTCCCTGAACATTCTATAAACAATATTGTGCACAATATTGAAGAAGAAGTTCATCAAGAAAATGGCCATAATGAGGTAATGAAAGCTCTTGACGTTAGTCTCGATGGAAATGAAGTAAACTTGTTGATTCCTCAAACCACAGAATTAACAAATCTCACGAATATTAGTGATATCATAACAAGTGATACCCATGAGGGTGATGATAATGCATTGCTTGGATTTTTGAATTGAAAATATTTAAGATAATAATTTTGTTAATAAATCGAAATAAGTAAAACAAATTTTTTTTGTAAAATCATTTTATAAAGTTTGAAAAGGGCAAGCAGAAGAATGTGCCTTATATCCAAAGGCAAGAAAGATTCAAATATTATTCCCTTTAAAAAAAGTTTTTTCTTCTTTCCTTCTACTGCTTTTGATGTTTTACTTTTATGCACGTTTCTTCTTATGCGTCATTTCATCTCTTCAAAATTTAGCCGCAATCTATGAAATATGTACACTTTTCATAAAAGAAATGACAAAAACTCTCAAAATTTGATTAAACTTTGTCGACATTGTCATTAAATTCTCCTTCTTTCTTCTTGATTCATTTGCCTTCTACTTTATGAAAAAGCATCACCATACAATAATATATATGGAGATGATACACAACAAAAGCTTATTTTTTCTCTTCCTTACTCAATGTCTCTCTTTCTATAGTCATCAAGACAAAATATTAACAAGGAGAAAAGAGAAAAAAATGGATGAAGCTTATGGTGTATAAAATAATAGTTCCAACAGATGATACCAACCACAAAAATTTTTTTTCTGTTCTTTGGAATGAAAGCAAACAATAATTTTTGATGATTTTATGATAATGAAAATTTAATGGACGTCGTTGTGTGTGTGTTGTTTGTTTGTTGTTTTTGATAGGGAGAAAATTATGGACTTTTAAGATGTCGCCTTTTTGTTTAAGGTCATGATTTTGTATTTTATGATTTCCTACAGTTGATAGCTAATGCTCAAAGATGAAAGTGATGAGATAAGAAAAAAGGAAAATTTGATATCATGAAACTAGAAAAGTAAACCTTTATGAGACAATTTTTATCTTAATGTATAAATTTCATCTTAATCTTTATAAAACATTCTTGCCAGATGATGCTTTGAAGAAGATGCTGTAAAAAAGAGACATTTATTAGCAAAAAAACATAAAACTGAACAATCAAAATGCATAATTTTGAACGCATGCATATTTAATTTTAATGAATCATCATAATCAGAGCAAGTCTATAAAAGAAACCTCAAGTTGAAAGTTATTGTGGCAATGTAGAATGAGAAGGATTTTTTAACATGTTTTCCACTCACAAACATTTACGACTCACTCAATTCTACATCTTATTGCTTTCTGTTAATTTTTTTCTCATCCAAGGAAAACTCTTTTTTTCTTGCCTTTTTTCTTTTTATAAAGAAAGGCACATAATGCAAAATAACAAAAAGAAAAGAATGGCAGTAAATTAAACAACATAAAAAGTCTATAAAAAGTGAAGAAAAAGCAATGTGAATCTAGGTAGATACAAAACAAACAGCGAAATAACATAGATGTAAAAAAATTCATTTACCTATGGCAGACTATGTACTTATATCACACTCGGATTTGTTTAATTTACGATTTTTAGTGTCTTTAATATGCCACAAAAGGATCTCTGTCTTATCAATGTAGGAAGAAAGAAGGAAAGCTCTTATTCACAGCGATGGTGTATATGAATACGTTTAACATAAATTTGTCTGATTTAGTGACTTGTAGTTTTCCATTTTCTCTTCTTTTTCTCAACAAGTTTTATGTGAGAATTTTTCCATGTAGTTAGTTATTTTGGCACAAATTAAGATTCTTTTTTGTAATAAATTTATTGTAGCAACAAACATTGTCATCATCATCATTGATTCTCTTTATTGATGAGAAAAGATATTATCTCTATTATTAAGCATAAAATATCTAAAATTAAATAAAGACGCTTGAATTTTGCAAAATATTGCAATGTTGCTTAATAATTTTGTTGGATCAACGCCAGATATGAAGAACAAAATTGAAAGGAAGAATTCAATAATTAAGTTTTTATCTCATAGACTTTAAGAAAAATTTACAGTTGATTGCATTCTTTCGCTCTATTTGATTCATTATTCTTATTCTTGCCATTTATGAGAATAGAAAATGACATAGAAAGTGTCCGTGCGTAGTAGGGGGACACTTAAGCGCATTTTTGTGCCTAGATCAGTGTATGTTAACAAATTACAGAATTATTAGATTTGTTTGAGAAACAGATTAATATTTTAAAATAATTTGATAGAAATAAATAAAAATATAGGAGAAATCATATTTATAAAATTTAATATATGAAAGTACGGCGAGGGTTTTCAATAGGTGTTCAATTAACAGAATATTCTTATTATAAATTTTGTTGACTTGAAAATAACGGTTGAGTAATATTCAAAATATTTGAAGTTCCAATATTTGCCGTTGGTAGCGCTGCAATCGTTTTTGCGCGACAAAAAATTTTGTTTACATATTTTTAATATATAAATTTAAATTCGCAATTTCCTAATTAATGCAATAAGTGACAGCATTCTAATAAAAATTGCCGCCAATAACTCGATAGCACAAATCAAACACAACAAACCGGAAGTCTCTAGCTATTATAGTTTTCGAGATCTCATCCCTCACCCGTGAGCCAGCCAGCCAGCCGATCAAAGTGAAACTATAAGCTGCATTGTTGTTCCAAAAATGCGCTAAAAAGAGACATTTATTCCATATTTCAATACAATTTTTTGTTGTTTTTGGAGCATTTTGAAAAATTTTATCTCAAATCTAATTGATATTACTTTAAATAGATTCTATGTTTCAAAAACTTTATTTCTATATAAATATGTCCCAGTTTGGATAAGTATGAAGCGAGAAAACTTGATTCGAAAATTCAAAACAAAAATGTAAACAAAAACAAACAAGTCAGGTGGACGAACACTTGCGGGAAAGATTTTCTGAAATTTCGCTTTCTTTGCGCAATTTTGCGCATTTTCCCAGACTAGGACACTCAAAAAATCTCAAAAGATCGCGAAATATCGCAAAAAATTGTAAAAATCGTCGAGTGTCCTTGCTTAGTCATTTTCGCTCATATTTTTATGTTATTTTTGGGCGTGACATAAATGTTGCGTGTGTCATGAAAAATGAATTTTAAAAAATCGGTAATCAAAAATTTTTTCCAGAAAAATAAAAAAATGTAAAAAACAATTTTCGTTGCTATTTTACAGAAAAAACATATTATTCATCATATTGGAACAAGCATAATACTGATCTGTCAATTTTCAAAATCTATTTTTGTATGGTTAAATATTGCTTTCTTGTTTAAGCGACATTTGTTTTTTGTGTCCCGTGATTTTGTCCGACCCCCTGTAACAAGTGAAAATTTTTTTCAAAAAAAGATCAGTGTGCATTGAAAAGTCAAAATTGTTGCAAAGTTAATTGTTGTTTTTTTAATATATTTTATTTATAAAATAAAACATTAAAATAAAATGATAAATATATCACAAACATTATTGAATTCATTCAAAGATGAATATCGTGAACAATATAAAGATAACAGAAAAAAAAAACTTAACTTTCTTTTACAAAGGCAAAAAAAAAAGCAAGAAGGAAGAATGAGTCAAGAACGTGAGGAAAGCAATGTATGCAATCAATCAATCAAGTAAGTTTAAAAAAATTAAAATTGATATTAACAGCTACATAAAATATTTATATCTTTCTGTTTTTTAAAATAAAGTATTGACGTTCAAGAACAAAATGTTGAAATAACAACTCCAATCCACGAATTTCATGATACATCAAACCAAAATAAAACACAAGAGGAATATGATAAAACGAAGGATCACACTCAAGTCCAAGCAGAAGAAGAAATTGATGTTATATCGAAGAAACAATCAGTTTTATTCGAATGTGGAAGAATGGTTAAAAAATATCTAGATATGAAAGCTAAATTAGATGAACAAAAAATGGACGAATCTTTGGTTTATCAACCACTCAATGATACAATAGAGCAATTGGATTGAATTGAATGATATAATCAATTATGTTTTATTATGACATTTAAACATGATTTAGCACTCCATTATCAAATATTCATCTGTATTTTTCTCAAAATTTCCATTTTTGTGTTTTTTTCGAAATCGTGTAATTCACGATTTTTAGTGTCTTTAATATGCCACAAAAGGATCTCTGTCTTATCAATGTAGGAAGAAGGAAGGAAAATTCTTATTCACAGCAATGGTGTATATGAATACGTTTAACATAAATTTGTCTGATTTAGTGACTTGTAGTTTTCCATTTCTTCTTTTTCTCAACAAGTTTTATGTGAGAATTTTTCCATGTAGTTAGTTATTTTGGCACAAATTAAGATTTTTTCTGTAATAAATTTATTGTAGCAACAAACATCATCATCATCATCATTGATTCTCTTTATTGATGTGAAAAGGTATTAATATCTATTATTAAGCACAAAATATCTAAAGTTAAATAAAGACGCTTGAATTTTGCAAAATATTGCAATGTTGCTTAATAATTTTGTTGGATCAATGCCAGAAATAAAGAACAAAATTGAAAGGAAGAATTCAATAATCAAGTTTTTCACTCATAGACTTTTAAGAAAAATTTACAGTTGATTGCATTCTTTCGCTCTATTTGATTCATCATTCTTATTCTTGCCATTTATGAGAAAAGAAAATAATTGTAAAAAGTAAAAAAATCTAATCGTTAGAAAAACTTTTTAAAAATTTACTCATGACCTAAGTAAGTGATCATTATACACAATTAAGCAGTAATTTATTAAAATGAACAGAAAAAGTAATGCAAAAAGAGTTGATTACGATTGCGCGATTGATTATTATGCAAATTTATAAATTTAAAATTTGCTGTATAATAACGTGAATCCTCTTAATAAAAAATATATTTCAATTTATACCCTTTATTATATGAAAGAGATAAAGAACAAAGATGAGAGTGAGTGAAAGCATAATAATTGGTTAAATTAAAGGAAAATCACATATACGATGAAATTCCGCATAAATATGTATATTCGAAAGATATAGACACATGAATAAATGCACTGAAAAAATTACTTCACATATAAAAAGAGATTGAGAGAAAAATGTTAAAATTCAAGGAATGGATATTTTTGAAAAAAATTTAAAATGTAAAGAAACAATTTTTATTTTTCATCATTGAATTCATTTTAGGAAGTATTAGAAAAATTAGTTGTAAAGATTACCGTCTTCCCTCGGATATAAGAGCCATTTCTTGTATTCGAATAGAAGGACCAGTGGTCCTTCTATTCGAATATAAGGAATGGCTCTTATATCCGAGTCAAAACATGAAATTTTGAAAAATTTAAATAAAAATGGTTTTAATTACTTTTATTAGGTAGAATAAAAAAAATGTTCCTTATATTCGAATCAAACAAACCTAAATCTTTTACTTTTGATGAACTAATCTATTTACTTAAATTATCCTATAAATAGTTTTCTAAGTCAAGTTTTAATTNATTCAGTGAACAAAAATGAGTCTAATAAGCACTCATTTATTACGATTCATATATTAGAAGAGATTAAATTAAATATTTTAAAAATGTAAACAAAAAGTGTCCCAAAAATAGGACTGTCCCAAAATTAGGTTCTTTACCCTACTCATCTCATGACCTAAGTGAGTGATCACAATTAAGCATTAATTTATAATGAACAGAAAATGTAGTGAAAAAAGAGTTGATTACGATTGCGCGATGAAAATAAAAATTGAGTATTATGCAAATTTGTAAATTTAAAATTTGCTGTATAATAACGTGAATCCTCTTAATAAAAAATATATTTCAATTTTATACAGTATATTATATGAAAGAGATAAAGAACAAAGATGAGAGTGAGTGAAAGCATAATAATTGGTTAAATTAAAGGAAAATCACATATACGATGAAATTCCGCATAAATATGTATATTCGAAAGATATAGACACATGAATAAATGCACTGAAAAAATTACTTCACATATAAAAAGAGATTGAGAGAAAAATGTTAAAATTCAAGGAATGGAAATTTATAAAGAAAATTTAAAATGTAAAGAAATAATTTTTTTGTTTTAGATTTTTCATCATTGAACTCATTTTAAGAATTACCTAATAGAAATATTTTTAAAAATAATATAATAGTTAGTGTTTTATTTTAATCCTCCTGAATTCATAAAAACACATTTAAAATTCTAGAAAAGTTCAATCAATAATCCTTTTTAATATCCCTTGGTTAAATTGCAAAACACAGTGAATATAAAACCAAATATATAGTGCTGATACACTCATTCATTTCATTCACAAAGTCACAATTGGAAAAATATTGCTGTGCACAGCTTCATAGCTTTAATCTAGTCAATGATGAAAATCAGTAATTTGGTATTTATTGCTCGCAGTGAAGAGGGAAAAACATGAAAAACGTGCTATGAATTGCAGAGTGGTTTATTGATAAAAAAAGTGTGTCTGTATCGATATATGTATATATTTCGAGGTTATTAGTTTATTAGTTCATTTAATGCGAGCACATATTGAATGAATAATTGGTAGCTTTATAGAAAGTGATTGGAAATGAGCATTGATGATTTTTCATGCATTGTTAATTTAATTGTTTCATATATCCGCATTAAATTGAACATTTATTATAAGCTATTTATTTAATTTTCATTCAAAATGAAAAACCAAAAAATTGCTTGTCAAAACATTTTTTATGTACATAATTTAATTAACTCTAATAATGTCTTGTTCACAAAGCACTTTTGGAAAATTAAAATAAAATATATAAAGAAAAATTATTTCATTCTAAAGACGCAAACAAGCAAATCGTGCACGTAAAGATCATAAACTTTAACTATGGTTTGTGCTTTGAATATTAAATTAGAATTTTAACATCAATTTTCTGCCATTTGAATGCAACATAATTATTCAGTTGTGTAGTTGTTCTCTTTCCTTCTCCTTTACTCTTGTAAATGTCATGTGCATATGAAAAGCAAAAAGATTTCTCTGTTTAGTACGCAATATGTTTGAATAAAAAGGAAACATGCTTGTTGTTGATTTTCACTGCTCTTTGTATATTTCCTTATGGCACGTGTCGAATTTAACAAAATAATTCCTATGCTCAAATACATGCTGTTGTTTCATACATCCTTTCCATACAAAATCTGAATGTGCACTAGAAAAATTTTCTTTTTTTTCTCAAATCATTGCTAGATGATGTTGTTGCATTTAAGGTGAAAAACATTGGAACGTTTTTGAAAATGAAATATTTTGAATTTGTTTTTATAAAAGTTGAACTTTTTTGTAAAATTAGAAATTTTCCCATGAAATATAAAAAGAATACAAAGTTTAAGCATTACATTCGCCACTATTTATCTTTTGTTAAATTTCCCATGAGAAAATTTCCACAAAAAAAGCAAAGTGACAAAAGTTTTTTTCCAGAATAATAAAAGAATATATCTCACCATTTTCACTCGCTTTTGTTTTCATTTTCGCAAGTATAATTGAAACAATCAAATATATAACTTGGACCGTCATTTATCATAAACATTACGCCACAGGAAAGAAATATAAGAAACAAATTGCGGATGGATGAGCTAAAGAAGAGAGGATCAAAATGAAAAAATAAAAACAGAAATATGACAGCCTCGTGTCGTCCCTTTCATGTAATCCACTTGAAGGTAAAATTCAATTTGCTGCCGCTCATCGTGCTTTGTTTTATTTAATCAAATTCATTTTCATCGCTTTATTTCCATTATCCATTTCTCTTTTTTATTTTTTGTTTATCACGAGATTACGGTAATTTAACACTTCATAATTTTTTGATTACATAATGAATTGCGACATATATAGAAAGAGGACAGCTAAAAGAATGAAGCAACATAATCAAAATAATATGATAATATTCTTCTTCTTCTTCTTTTTGCTACTGCTGTGAAATAAAATAAAATAAATTACTCATAGGACTTTGTACATTTATTTATTATATAAAATGGAATGAGAGAGGGAAAAATAAAAGAACAGGAGCTTTTTTTCTTAGAGTAAAACAAACAAAAAGATCATAAAAAGCAGTAGCATGACACATCATGCATATAAAAATGTTCATTTAGCATTATGTTGAAAAGCAATAAAAGCAAAAAAGAACCGCATATAGAAATATAGAGAAAGAATGGAGTAAAAACGCGTTGGACATGTTTTAACAAGAGTTGGAGAATAAAAGAGATATTTTGACAATAAAGCAAAAAGATTTCTTTTATTTTGAATTTTTTTAATAAATAAATTTGATAGAAAAATTCATTTCAATTAGTTTTGTTTTGTTTAGTTGAAACAAACCAAATTAAATTGAATTCACATGCATAGGCTTAATTATTTAAAAATTTTAATTTCTCGAGAATATTATAAGTTTTTGTCAGTATTCTGAGAAACATCTTTTTTCACAATATTTTCCTTCATAAAATTGTTTACTTTAAGAGTAGTTTAATCAAAAATTCCTAATTAACATCAATTTATTTTTTAAAGTTTAGACTTGCATGCATATTTTACTTGATATGCGCACAATTTTTGTCAAGTTGATTTTAAGTTGACTTACATAAAAATGTCTTTAATTCATTCAAATTCAATTTATTTAAATTAAAATAAAGAGTTAATTTAAGAATCATTGACTTTCATACAAATTTGCTGGATTTCAAATGAATTAAATAAATTCCGAATGAATAAAAGACATTTTTTTGTAAGTCAACTTGAAACCAACTTGACTAAAAATATTCATGCAAGTCCAAACCCTAATAATTTTACAAATTAAACTTATTTACCTATGTAAATAAAAATTTAAAATAATTCTAAAGAGATAAAAAGTCTGCAAGTGAATAAACTGATGATGATGCTTGTTAATTTAAAAAAGGGAGTAGCCCATTTTATGATTTCACAAATTGACACAAGCACTCTCTTTTGCGATATTATAATAAAAAAAATCCTGCTAATTTTCATAAGTGATTTTCGTTGCAAAAAAGAGTGTGAGAAAGAGGGAGAAAATCTCATTTTCATCATCAAGTCGAGGCTTGACTTGATTTGAGAATCTCATCACGTAGTAAATTTCTCATTTTATTGTACAATTCGGGGCATATGTGAATTGCTCTTCTTTCTCTCACTAACATACACACTCGCAATCATGTTAGATGCTTCTGCTTAAAACAAGCAAGCAAACAATTCATTAAAATCCTCTGGCGATTTTCATTTTGTCTTTCACTCTCATTTCAAGTGCTCATTGAGATTTGTTTGCTGACAGCAATAAAAATTTATTTCCAATTCACTGTCACTTATTATTTCTACACCCTACCAAAAGCACTGGCTATAACATCTCTCAAATTTATACATACACTCATTCGCTTAAATTCAAACAATTCTAAAAAAAAATATCTACGTAAAATCAAATTACACCACGAAATTTATTTGTGGTTTCTCTCTTTTTGATGATATATCAAGCCGAATTTATTATAAATTGAATTAATTTTATGTCAAAAACAAGTTTGTTAAATTTCAACTCCAGCTCTCGATTCAATTCTATATTCGTATTTGATGTAATTTAATTTTAGCTTTTACCATGAAACGAAATTTTTATGAAATTTGTAATTTAATTTTTTAAACAATTTTTATTTTTAATAATTGTTGGAATTTTCATTTGAAAATTTATGAATTAAAGGAAATATTTGATTTGCTTTAGGTAAATAAAGTTAAGTAGAGATTAAAGGCAATTTAATAAGTAGACGATTCTTTTGGTTTCTATCTTAACTCTTTAATAGATTTCTATTTGTCTGCAATTTCCTATCATAAATTTATTAGCAAATTCGCTGCAGTTTCTTCATATTTTTCCCTATTTATTTCATTTTTAAATTAAACAATCACTTTATTAATCCATATTGTTCTTTCAATTAAATCCATAAACTTATTGACCATTGAGTGCTCTTTCATAAATAATCGTAATAATACAGTCATATCAATAAGCTCATAAATTCATATTCAGTTCATTGTACCCCAACCGCATCGTCGTATAAAAATGGTCACATAAACATAAATGGCGAGCAAACAGGGCAGCAATGCTCTCAATACATGAAGACACATAAAAGTAAGTAAAAGAGAGAGAAAAGAAAAACGTTTTTCTTTATAGTCAATTTTATGGCTGTATAATATAGCTGCTGCGACAAAGCGGAGAAAGAAGAGTTTCAAAAAAAGAAAGAAAGTTTTACGATTTGGCTAATAGATTAATGAGAATGAGTATGTGACCCATACATTAAATAGCACAACCACTCACTATATAGGGATGATTTTATCTCACTTGAAACGAAATATTCAATTCACTCGTTTTCATAACTTTAACAAGAGAGAAAATTATTTAAAGATTTCATTTTTATGTCTGCATGGTGAAGTCAAATTTATGGACTTGAAATGAGTCTCACGTTCATTCATACATTTGTGCGACTCTTTTGCTCTCTATGCTAAGTGACTAAATTTCAAATCAATATTTTTGGCGCATTTTGCTTGCTTTTCTGCGTTAAAAAAAGAAAAATGTGTCAGCTGTTATATTTACAAAAGCCGATGTTTCACGTACACACAAGAACGACAACAATTAACATATTTCTCACATAAAAACCTCTGTTTAATGTGTACTTTATGAGTGTGGGAGAAAAATACTGCTGTTTTCTTGTCTAAGAACGTAAATTCTATTGAGACAAGTGTAATGCTAAAAAAATCCTCTTTCACTTCCTTGCCTTGAGTTTTTGTTTTCAAGAGAGAAAGGGCAACAAATTTTTCTCTTCTACTACTTTAATGCTGACGCAGGTGTTGATGTTTACTTCACTTTCAATTTGCCTTTTTTTACGTAGACATCATTTTTATGTCAAATTAAAGTCGCAATAATGAAAAGAATTTTTTGCCTTGTTTGTAAAGCGTTAATTAATGCATTTAATTTAATTCAATGAGAAACAAACAAGAAGACAAATTTTATCTCTAATTTTTGTTGAATTGAAAATGACAAACTTTTCTCTGTCTTTTAAATTCAGAAAAAACCCTCAGCAGCTTGAAAGAGCTGAAACATCTGTCATTTTCAAATACCGCAAAAACTCTGAGAAACAATTAAATTTGAAACTCATGAAATTGCATATTTACATATTATTTTGGTGTGTGTTAGACGAGTATGGAAATTAAATGTTTAAAAAGAAGAAGACAAAGATTTTGAAATTACAGAAAGATGAAAATAAAAATTTAATATTGTTAAAAAACTGTTAAAAGAAGAAGAAAAAGTTTTTATGTGAAACCAAATTTTAATTTTTTAAATTATTTTATTTCATTCTTTGGTAAGAAGGATGCGAATAATGAATGTTTGAGAATACATAACAGTAGGAATAAAAGCTATACATTTTTTTTTAGCAAAATACGTTAAGTGTGACATGTGATATTTACAAAAATTCATTCGAAAATTTAACTAATTTCAATTAGATTTAAATTATGAACATTAGAATCAACTAAGGTTAAGAATTAGAATGTTTACTATTTATTATTAACCTTGATTTATAAGTAATTTTAGTTTTAAATTTAATTTTAATGAAAATTTAAATTTAATGCGACAAAAAGAATGTCACACAACACATGTAATACAACACATGTATGTTGAAAGCAACAGAATTTTAATAACTTCTAAAAATATTTACTGATTTACTAATGTTCTTGCAAATTACATTATTATTCTCTGTTTTAATTAAAATTAAACTCCTAAATGAAAAATTCAACTTTAATAAAAACTTTGAATTTAATTACCAAACCAAAAAATCAAGTCTAGTTCAATAAATTCTTTAGTTCTCTTAATTAGTAATCAAAAGTTTTCCAAATGCGGCACACTTATTGTCATTATTATTTTGCAGATTTTTGAGTGCAACCAACTCTTTTTCTCGTTCAATTAAAAGTTTTTCATAATATTTCACTTTTTCACATAATTTCATTTCAAAATGCTGTTTGATAAATTTAATTTTTTCATGTTCATGCTTTCTTTCATTAATGAATTTTTTTGAGTCATTAAGCTCATTTAATTTCTCTTCTAATTGATCAATCTTCAATTTTTGATTGTGATTGCAAATTTTTAATGCATTAAATTGCTTTTCATAATGTTCTTGCATTTTTAGAAAATCTTTTAGTTGTTCACTCTTCATGACATTCGTTTTCTGTTGAAAATTTTCTTCTTGTTCTTTCTTCTGTTTTATCAGAATATTATAATACTCTTGAGTCTTGCACATACTTGTTTTGAAATTTTCTTTCAATGCGAGAACAAGATTACTAGCATTATCTCTTTCTAGTGTCACCTGTTCGATATGCTTGGTATTTTCATAAAGTTGTCTTTGAATTATTTGATAAGCATCAAGCAAACTGTTTAGTTGACTTTTAATTTTCTCCTCTGTTTGCTTATGAATTTCATTATTTTCTTCCAATTGAGATTTTAGTACGTTGAGTTCATTTTGCATTTTTGCAATTTCTATATTTTTTGCATCAATTTCATTTTTCTTTGCAATTCCAATAATAAATTCATTATAATTTGAAGATTCATCAGTCATTGTGCTATTGCTATTGCCGCTGTTTTCTTTCAATTTCTTTTCCTTCATGCCTATGAGTTTTTCTTTTAAAACTTTGCATTTCAAAAGCACTTTTGATTTTTTCTGTTCTTCCCTTTTAATTTGACTTTTTAAAAATGCATTTTCAATTTCAATATTTTTGAACTTTCCATTGCATTCACTTAAATCAGTTTTTAATTTTTCACTTTCACCTTTCATCTGTTCATTTTCAAGTTTCATCTTCTCAAGTTCATGCTGCAATGACTTTATCATTTTCTCATCTCGCGTGAGTGATTTTATGAAAACTTTTGGTGTTTGCTGTGTGAAAGTTTCATCAAGTTCACTTCGAATTCTCTTCTTTGCTTCTTTTATGACATAAGTTGTGTTCACAGAAAATAATTTTCCTCTTCTTGCTGTTCTTTCAATTTCTAATTCTCCTTGTAGTCTTTTCACTTCACACCTTAAAATTGAAACTTCTTTTGAATCATCAATGATGCTATTAATAACTGGCCTGCATTTGACTTTTTCAGCATTTCTAGCAAAACAAATTGTATAAAAAGTTTCATCCAATGACAACAAATTTGCAGTGCAAATGATTGATGTATGTGAATTTCCACCAAGACATGACGACAGCAATCTTGTAAGGACACTTTCACGAAATCTCAAATTTTTTACATTGACATTCTTATCAGTCAGTTGTCGGATAATCTTCCCAAGAGCAAGAAGGCTTTTGTTAATGTGTAGGCCTTCATTGAAAGAAGCTTTTGCATTATCTGGCTTCTCACTACCAGCTAAATCAACAAGAAAGAGCTTTGATGATTTTATTTCAGCTAAAGAATTTGTTGATTCAATGTTAAGACTGAGAATTGTGTGGGAGCGACTTGATTGATCATTTTGTGCTGTTGACGCAATGTGCTTGTTACGATTTCCATTTAAAAGAATTTTATGAATTTCTTTCTTTGTTTTTATTGCCACTTGTCTTTGATTTGTCATTGCTTCACCTTGTGATTCGAAAATTTTCAATTCATGCTTCTTTTCAACGAGTAGGTCAAAAATCTTTTCATTGTAAATCTCAATAAATGACAAGCTTAAGTTGAATGATTTGTTATCAGAGCAATTATCAATTTCATGGAAAATATCATCAATTGCGAGCTCAATTACTCCTTTGGCATCTTCAGATCCAAACATAGTATAACTTTTGCCACTATTCGTTTGTCCATATGTAAGAATCGCACCATTGTAACCATCGAGACATTTTTTGACAATCGGCTGTCCAAGTTTCTTGTAAACATCTTGATTTGTTGATGACTCGTTGAAAACATTTTCTGATTTGAAATTATAATTTTATTTTCATTTGTTTGGAAAAGTCTTGAAAATTTTACTCACCAAAGGAAAAATTGTATTTAGAATTTTTAGAACTGACATTGTTGCCTTGAATATTCCATTGAATATTTTTATTATCATTTGTTGGACGAAATTTAAGTCCAACTTTGATGCTGCTGCTATTTGACATTTTCAAAATATGAAAATAATTTCTTTAGATCTTAACCACTCTGCAGAAACTTTATGAATAATTCTTTTTATTTATGGTAAAAGATGAAACTTATTTTTTTTTACCTGAAAAGTTTTCTATTATCGATTGACACACCTACTTGTGTTATGATGATGTTTCCTGTTTTGTTATGTTTTTGTGCGAATTTAATCCTGTTTTTTCTTGTTTTTTATAGCTTATTAATGATTGGGAAGAATGTTAAGCAGGTAGAAATTTTAATTTGGCATCAGTCTGATTTTTCATATTTCTATTTCGGTATTATTATTCTGATAATATTCGAAAATAAGGATACATTTTCAGTTACTTGACGAACTGTCTCGGGTGATATTTTTTCTGTCACGTAACAAATGGATAATTTCGCGTAACACGGGGCATCGAACACCACATGTCACATGAGACAAAAAATTGCGTGCATTTGAAATTTGTAAAATTTTCTTTTATTCTTATTTCGCATAATAAGAGTTTGATAAAGAATAGAATTCCAAGTATGTTGATATAAATATCAATACATTTGATCAAGGATTTAACCCAAAAAATTAAAGTTTTTCAAATTTTTAAAATGTTTTGTTTACATTTTTTATGTAAACAATAACAAAAAAAGTAAACAACGGGCAACGATGAGCAACAAAAAATAATTTTAAGAAATTTTTTCTTTGAAAATGCCTTTGCAAATAAGAAATTCTGAATTTTCATTACATTTGGAATGGAAATTTTTTATAATCTAAATTTGCTGAAAACATTTATTTATTTATAAATTTGAGATAAAGATTTCAAAAAATTTATGACAGATTTAAAAAGTCAATTTTATGAAACTTGTCAAATTTCTAGTTTATAAAAATAGGCAACTTATTTTTAACCAATATATATATATATATATTTTTTCATACAAAATGTCGCCGCCCAAAACAAACCTTGTTTGTATTAGTGAGCAAAAAATAAAATTTTCAAAATCTTTTAAAATAACAGTTTTTATTTATTCAAATTACTTGCTTTAGATTCTTTCTATCATAATTAAGTTATTAGAATAGTCCTGTACTAGATATTCTTTCTTATTGAGTGAAATTTTAAAGATTTAAAATTTGCTTTTAGAGGACTTTTTCGTTTGTATTAGTGAAAAATTGAAATTTAACGGTCAACTTTGTTGTATGTAAAAATATATATATCGTTTTTAACATTCATTTTATAACAAAAGTTTTCATCAAAATATTTTTAAATTTTTCCCCTAATATTTTTTATTCCACAACATCTGTTAATTCATTTTGATTTATGTTTCATTCTTTAACCAAAAAATATCATATCAAAAAATTCTAAGCAAAAATATTGAAAAAGAAAATTTTAGATCTAAATAAAAAAGAAAAATTTCTGTCCACATACAGACAGTATGTGAATTTGTCGGCTGTACGCACACACATGTTTCACATGACAAGATGAATAAGAGGAGAAAGAAAAAATATCTGCATTGTGAAAATTATGTGCACACAAAAAATATTTTGCGACTGTTTTTTATTTCCAAGCACGTAATTCACACTATTTTTTGAAAAAAAAATGAAAAGAGCATTTGAGTTTCCTCTGGTTTGGACTAATATGCTGAATGATAAAAGGATAGAAAAATATATTGTGAATTGAGGGTAGAAAAATTTAAATTTTTATCATAATGAGTCTCAAATTGAAAAGAAAAAGAAAAGTTTTGTAGAATCCATTGAAATGAAAATGAATGCAAGGATAGCTTAATAATTTGCAAAATTTGGAAAAAATAAATTTCACATTTTTTTGTCCAGGCAGGGACACTGAAAGATCTTTTAGTTTTTTTTGAGCGTCCTTGTCTGATTTTTTGTTTTGTTTACATTTTTGCTCGAAATCCTCTGAAAATCCCTTCGAAATTGTGAAATCTTTCGGAATCCCTTAGAAATATGTTTTTTCTTTATAAAAATTTTCTTTCGTAGAAGCTTTCACCCCCTCGGTAATTTCAAAGTAAAACAAATTTTAGAATTATAATTTTTTTTAACTGAAAATATCAAAATTTAGAAATAAAAAATTGCTTTGTCCATTAGTAATTCTGTTTGTTATAAATTTTCTCAAATGTCTATAAATAGAATAATTTTTAGTAAAAATGATCAAATTTATCAATAAACAAATAATAAAACAAAAAATTTAAACTTGTGTAGAGGAATTTAGAACACAAAAATTAGCCTTTAATTTCCATGACAACAAAAATTTGTTTAGTTTCATTTAGGTAGCAAAAAATTTTAGAGAAACATCGAAGAAGGCTTTTCAACTTTAAAGTTTTGTTTTTCATAACTTTAGATAAATTTTTTCTTTAATTTTTCTCATTTTCTTGTTTGCTAACAATCTTGATTTCATTAAGAAATAGTTTTTTGTTATTAGCATAAAGAAGAAGGAAGAAATAAATCAATAATGGTGAGTAGATAATCAGACAATTTAAAATATAGTGAGTTCTTTTCCGTTGTCATGGTTTGTTTTCAATTTTCACAACCCTCCCTAACCAACATTTTCTGTAAATAATAATTAAATACACATTCTTTCTCGACTCATCATATCACAAAGTCAATATATACATTTTCTCTCTCTCTGTCTACAAATATAAACACTCGAACAATGTTTAAGAAAGAAAAACATTTAATTTTAATCCATTGAGTAAACATGAACTTTTCTACTTTCATCCTTAATTCTAGAGTCAGATCTGATTTCATTTTCATTATTGATAACTTTCTCAAATTGAAGTAGAGATGGTAAATTAATGGACATGCAATAGATTTTTTTCTCTTTTTCTTCCATATGAAACCTTCTCGAATTTCACCTGTTGCATGTTAGTACAGTTTAGACAAAGTTTTTCCTACTCATCAAATTTCAATGTAACCATCAAACTATTTCTGTCGTTTTCAATTTTCATCTTTTTGCTCCTCTGTGATTTAAATTTTCTTCCTTTTACATATTTTGGTAATGTGAGAGACACAAAAAAACTTTGTTTTGATTCTTTGTGTGTTTTTGATAAATTTAATGTCCTTTAATCTACTTTCTTCCTTACTTATTTATTATGTTTTCTTCTTTTTATTTATAGGGACCAAAAAAGAAGGGAGGAAGCTGTAAGTATAATTTTTTATGACATTCAAAATTGGCCGGGGATCATAAAAGAAATTTAAGCTTCTTTATCAACTTCTCCCTCTCCTTTGACAATGAATAATAAATGCTTCACCGAATTTCTTTGGTTTTTTTTCTAATGCAAGAAGAAGAAACTTTTTGAATTAAAGTCAAATTTTTATTTAAAGTTGACTTCAAATGTTTTAAAAAGTTATTTTTTTAAAGGAAATATTTGATTGATTTGTTATTTTCTGTTATATTTGAGAAATTTTATAAAACTGATTTAAATTAAGACTGAGTATTTGAACACTTTGTGAATTTTAAAAAGGTCAAGTTGAATTCAAGTAATCTAGAAAGTCAAGTTTTAATCAAGTTAATATTATCAAGTTGAAATTAATTATTTTTCAAGTGAACTTGACTTTACAAATTAATCAAATAATCACCTATTGTGAAGTGTAAAATTCTACAATTGACATGAAATGTTAACTAAATTTAAAATTTTAAAATTTTTGATTTCTTCGGTACTATAATATTATAATCAATCAATTCCTAAATTGAAAATTTTTAAAATTAAAATTTTGTCAGTTCAAATTTCCAATACATTTAATTTAAATTATTCCGTAATTTTTCGACACTTTAAAAAATCTTTTCATCATTTCATCCCTTGCTACACAAAGAAAAGGAAAAAGTATCAGTGAGAAAAGAAAAGAAAGAAATTGAAATGAATCGCCTTTCCGCATTAACATCCAATGAACCGTAGAAATTTATTCAGCGATTTTTAAACTTTTTTTATGTGCTGTGGCAAACGAAAATAATTTTTTTTCTTCTTGAAGTCAGAGAATGACTATTAAGAGATAATAGCAAAAATTATAATTTTGGGAATTGTGTGAGAAAAAGAAGAATTTCATTTGAAATTTCCCAACGGATATTTTTAAAAATTAAATAATTTTACCGTTAGAAATGAATATTTTTTTTTAAAATCACCGAAAATTTCTTAAATCTTATTTTGTCTTTCTCATCCTTTATGCTTGAGGAAATTCAATTTTTGTAGAACTCACAGAAAAACCCATTCTGTAGAATAATTTTATCATTTTTAAACAGACAGAAAAAGGGAAGAAAAAAGTTTTAAAAGAAAAGAAAAAAATTAATAACAATATTATTTATATTTCTTCTTCTTTTTTAGCTGTCATCGATGGCGTTGATACAGCTGGAATGAGTCGTGAGCAATTGGAGGCTTTTTGTATAAAGCTTAGAAATGAATTGGAGCGAGAACGTGAAGAAAGAAATTTCTTCCAAATTGAACGCGACAAGTTGAGAACTTTTTGGGAAATTACTCGTAAACAATATGAGGACTCACAAGCAGTCATTCGTAATAAAGAGCGGGAAGTTGAAATGGCACAAGAAATGGCTGATTTGGAAACTAAAAATGTCATGCAACAAATGAAACATTTGCAATATGAAAATCAAAGTAAAATTGGTGACATGCGAGCTGAAATGATGACACAATTGAAACTAGCACAGGAGGATCATGCAATACAAGAAAAAGAATTGTTCAATGATAAACGAGAATTGAAAAAAATTTGTCGTGAACGCGATGAATTTAATGAATTGCAAATTCAGCAAATCAAAATGAAACATTGCGAACATTTGAGCATTGAACGAGAAAAATTTCAAAATGAGTTGAAAGAAATGGCAAATTTGCATGAGCGACGTTTGCAAGAGTATATGGAAAATTCTGAAATTCGTCATCGAATGGAAATGAGTGAAGTTGAAGAGAGGAAAAATAATCAAATACGTCAATTAATTGATGCACATGAAAAAGCTTTTGGCGAAATGAAAAATTATTACAATGATATTACACTCAATAATTTGGCATTGATTAGCAGCATCAAAGAGCAAATGGAAGAGATGAGAAGGCAAACTGAACGTAATGAGAAACAAATGGCTGATGCTCATACAGGTATATTTGAAATTATCGAGATAGTTTCTATTTATTATTAAATACTGGTTAAATTTTTTGGTTTGAGAATACTTTTGGATTCTTTATAAAACAAACTTTAGAAATCAAACTGAAAAATGATAAGAATTCAATAAATAATGTATTTATTGGATATTTATGCAAATATGCAGAGTCTAGAGATTAATTAAAAGATTTTCCCTCGGATTTTTCAAATTTTTGCAAAATTTCATTGTTTACATTTTTTAGCGCAAAAATTTAAATTTTTGAAAAATTTCAAAAATACTTTTATTTACTTTTAAATGCAATTATCTTGCAAAATATGCCTCATTAAAGAACTAAATGCATAAACTGCTTATTCATTTCACTCAATTAAAGATTATTTTTCTTTCTACAGCTCAAAATAGAAGCATCACTGAGCCAGTAAAAGATAATCAGGCAGAAACAAATGAATTGCGTAAAAAATTGGAAAATTATCAAAGAGATAAAATTTCAATGCAGAAATTACAGAAACGATATGATGCACAGCGTAAGCAAATGGAAAATTTGAAATTAGAGCTTGATGCAAAATCTTTGCACTGTGAAAAAATTACGGAAGAAAGAGACGAATTGAAGCAGAAATTTGAGGATGCAATTTTGGATGTTCAGCAGAGATCAAGTTTGTGATTTCTTTTTTATTTTCATTGAATTTTTATTTATGTCTGTGAATATTTGTAGGTCTTAAAAGTGCTATGCTTGAAAGGAAACTTTCATTTCTTGAGAAGGAAACAGAACAGCGTGAGTCATTGCTTGGTGAAGTGCTGAAAGTTTCAAATATAAGCATAGAACCAACAGCCATCAGTGTGAGAATTGAAAAACTTTTATCACAAAAGAATGAGAAAATTCAGGATTTGAGATATGAACTTGCCAAAGTCGGAAAAGCTTACGATGACTTGCTTGAGATTTACAAAGCAAAAATGATAAAGTTTGGAATTCCAATTGAGGAAGTCGGCATGATGCCCTTTAATCAGCCAAGAAAATCTGTTTCCTCAATGTCACGAATGAAGCATTGAAATAAATAAAAATCATACTTGCACTCTTTAAAAGGACATGTTTTTTTTTGTTAAATTTATTCAAATATTATGCATTTTTATTACCTGCATGCATTACCTACACTTTTCTCATTTGATAAGACGAGCAAATCCCTTTTGTGGCATATTTAAGATGCTGAAAATCGTAAATTAAACAAATCCGAGTGTGATATATGTACACAACACTCACTGACATAGGAAAATGAACATTTCCTCTTCTCGCTATTCTAGTCTTTTACTCCTTTTTATAGACTTTTTATGTTGTTTAATTTACTGCCATTCTTTACTTGTTGTTGTTTTTATATAAAAGAGTTTTTCACGCTCCTGCTGCTGTCTCATTTTATTCTGAAAAGTAGAAAAAAGTCGTAAAAATTTTGTGAATGTTAAAGTTAGAAAGGAAATTTTCATTCTGAGGTTTTCACATGTTGTTTTTTTTGTGATTATGACTTGAGTCATCAAGATTAGTCATATAAAATGAAGAAATGTGTTGTGAAAGTTATGAGTGTCTTTAAAAATTGCTAATAAAGGCAACAAATGTGAAATTTATTATTATTATTAAAAGCTAGACAAGATGTCGTTGTAATTAGCTAAAAATTAATGATTATGTTGAATGTCACAAAAGAATTGTAACAGCACAATTATTTTTTGAATTTCTTAGGTTTTCAGTTGCAACACCCAGTTGCTCAGTGCTTAATTTTTTCTTTTCCTTTCTGTGAGCCATGGTGAACGGACATACAAATGTAAGCTCTTATGAATTTATTAAGAAATAATTAATGTATTTAATTTTAGTTGAAACTCTAAATTTTAAACATTGGATAAAAGAATTGAAATCGAAAATTTCATTTTTGGAGTTATAATTTACGTTCTTAGCTCACAGTTGAATAATTCAAATTAATGATTGAGTCAAATTTTAATTAAAAACTAACGATTGAATAGAATTTAAATTTTTGTTTGCAGATAACTTCAAGTTTGTATTTTTATTTTTAATTTAAATAAGTGATTTAATAAATGATACTTTATTGCTACGAATCGACTTTGTAATATAATAATTTATTATAGTTTAAAGCGATATCTTTAATTTTAATTATTGTTTTATCTGATCAAAATTTAAGATTTTAAAAACTTTCTTATTTAAATTTTTTGCTGAGATATACTTCGCAAGAGCAAACAGAAAAGGTTTTAACTTATTTTCTTAAAATTTCAATTGAATTCACTTTGAAAAGTTCCTCTTTTAAGTTTTCAGGTTATGACTATTGATTTTGAATTTTTTCACTATCCAATTTTTTTAAAGGCATTGAGATTAGAAATTTTTATACAATTTCTATTCAATGCCTAATAAATTTAATCAAAATAAATTAAGCCTGGTGGGGTCATTCAAAGTTTTTGACCGTTGCACATTTCAAATTTTTAAACATTTTCAAACCCCTTTTCGAAAAAAATGGCACTTTCGAACTAAATTTTCGAAATTTATTTTTACAAAAAATCCAAATAATGGAATTTCTATGATAAAATTATGTAAATTAATATCAGATATAACTACAAAACAATATCTTTAATGTGGAGAAACATTATTTTACAGTCAGACAATGATATTTAAGTTTTTTTGTCAACAATATTTTTGAAATTTAAATGATTTCGAAAAACCATAGTTTCATTCGGGGACTTTTCGAAGTTCTTTCAAAGTTCTTTAACGGTCGAGTGACCCCACCAGGAAATTAAGATTTAAAAAAATTAAAGAAATAATTTCACAGTTTTTTTAAAATTTTGCAGATTGTTGTTCTAATAATTAGGTCAGGTCCAAAACTGTTTCACTGGATAAAATGTTCAATTTAGTTGTTTTTTACTGATTAAAAATTTTTACTAAAAACCAACTAAAATATAACCAGTTATTGTTTTATTTTTAACCGAATTAAATTAGTCGATTTAAGGTTGTTTGCAACTTAAATTTGAAACGGTTTCAGAATGTGACACTTGAATCGATATGCGACAACTTGATTTTAAAAAAAATTATTCAAGTTTTTATCTCCATATCTAAAAATTTAAGTTCATTTTAATAACTATACTTGCAAATCAACAAAATCTTCTCAATATTTTAGCAACAAGTGAAATTGGAGCAAAAAGTTTCATGAAATTCATCGATTAATCTCACGAGTGCACTCGAAAAAGAAATCGAAAACGGAAGTAAAAGTGATCAATAATGAAAATGAAATCAGATCTACTATGTGATAAGAGAAAGAGAGTCCATCCATAAAAGTAATCATGTTTGTCTTTTGCTTTCAATGATGATGATAATAATAGCAGAATATTCTTGAATGTTTGCTTATTTGTTTGTTTATATATTTTTACTTAGGGTTGAGTTCATAAAGAAATAGCAAACTGACATTTGGGAGAAATTTTCTTCATCAACAGCAGAAAGCAAAGAAAAGAAAGAGAAAAAATCAATACAAATGCCATAAATTGTGCTTGCTATGGCAAAGAGCGTCAAACATGTGATGCAATTTTGTTCGAAAAATAGTGTGAATTACGTGATGTGAATTATCAATGAAAAATTATTTCTCCAATGACGAAAGGGATGCGACCTTGACTAAAAAATTATCAAAATTTCTCAAAAATAATTTTTGATACTTTTCATACTATTTTTTATATTTACTGATTTTTAGCAAACTTTTGTCATCAAAAATTTCCAACCCTTGCTACAAGCATTATAATAATGTTTAGAGAATGAAGAGACACAAGTACGCAGTAATTGAGTGTGAAACAACAGCAGTAGATAGTTTTAATTCCAATAATCAATGCAGATACAATTTTCAGCTTCAAAATTTTAAACAACCCACAGAAATGCGTGCAATATAAAAGTGACTTTATCATCCTACTCACTTTTCATTTGCCAATGAATAAATTTTCGATCCGCATCATCATCAAACATTTAATTTGCACTCGACTTGATCATAAATTTCATCGTTGACCGATGCCACAGACTATAAGTATGTTTTGAATAAAATATTCAATTGACAATAATGCAGTGTCAACTTGCAAATTGAAAATTTTGTGTGAATAAATAAATAAGCATCAATATGCATGTACTTACTCTAAAAAACATAAAATTTGGGATTTTTTTAAAGCCAAATACCGTGAGTCATAAAAACAATAAGATTTTCTGCTGGATTTTTCTTCTTTCATTGAGTCTCATGAGAGATAGAAAAAATTGATATTTTTTGTATGTTAAAAATGTTCGTGACTTGAATTTTTATTTATTTAAAAAATGGGAATAGAAATCTTTTCTATTCTATTAGTTCTGATGTTATTATCGTACTTATCACATCTAAATGATGAAAGAAAAGATTGAAATTGAAGAAAGCAGAAAATACTTTTAAAATAATGAGGATGTTTTTATTTTTTTAAAAATAAGTTTAAATTTTAGACAAATGATTTTAAAAACTTATTATTCAACAGTCATTCGAGTGTGATATTTTTTTAAGAAAAACCGTTTATTTTTTAATTTTTAAATGTTCGTTAAATTATTTAAAATTTCAATGTCCGTAAAAATTTTTTTATTTACAATTCATATTTTTAAAAGATTTAGTAACAAATGATATGAAAAACTGTAAGAATTCATTAGGTTTTCTTTTTTTGTTATTCCTATCATTTCACAATCTTTTACTTAAATTTTTTCCATTAAGGGTTTCAAAGCGTTTCTTTAAATTTCAAAACTTAGAATCAAAAAATTTTCCCAACCCTCAAACATTTTTTCACCTTTAAAACTCATTCTCTGTCAGCCTAACAATACCAATACGACATCTACAAACAAACCATCAAATTTCCCACATGAGCATAAATAATTTCCTATTTTTCCTTTTCTCATTGAAAATTTTATTTATCAATAAATGCTCATAATGTCGATACTTTATTGCCAATAATAATTTTATACGAGTATTGGAGGATTAGAAAAAAGGAAGAACAAACAAAAAATTATTTTTTATACATATGGAAAATGCGTAGATTTTATGAATAAATTTATTACGTCGTACCATCTGTTGTATATTCGTAATTTGCGTGTATTATTTAGACGCGTGTATTTATTGAATTTGTTTTGTCGTTTTCTTAAATTGTCAAAAATTCATTATTTTTAAAAAAATTTTTTTTTACAAACTTTTTAATAAAAAATTTTAAATATTTTTTTTTTTATTTGGACCACAAGTTAAAACCACTTCCTTCTTCACTTTCTTTGTAATCTTCATCATCAGTTACTTCTGGATTTCCTTTGCTTTTATCATAATTTTCATGTTTTTGAACATCTAAAAATTTTACTTGTTAAATATAGATTTTTAAAAAATTATAGAAAATTTTCTCACCTTGATCATCACCAGAATGATCGATTTCTGGTTTTGATGTTGTTAAAATTATGGTTCTTGTTGAAGGGATTGTTATAGGAATTTGTGTAGAAGTTATTGGTAAAGTAGTGGTTGTAGTAGTCACAACTGTGCTTGTTGTTGTGATTTCTTCTGTGGTTTCTTCATTACTTTCTTCACTGCTTTCACTTAGTTTTGGATGTATAGGATGTTGTGGTGGAGGTAGATAATAAACATCATCTTTTGTTGAGTGATCATCATTATTCTCTAGTGAAAAAAATAAAAATTAATACAAAAATAGAAATTTTTTAACCATCGCAATTTGTCTCAAGAAAGAATAAGTAGAAACCGCAATACAACAATTATTTTCTTCTTCTATACCGCATATAATTACCGTAGTAATTCATTCTCATATATGTGTGTAAAGCAATGTAGCATATGTGAGTCAGCTCATAATGAGCTTTAAAGGGAGGGTAATTAAAATGAAATATGTTAGCTGTTTTCATTTCATCTGTTTAGACTGCAAATGTGAACATAACATTCAGCGAGAAAAAGTTCCTTTTTGGTAGAGAAATAATGAGGTTTTTTGTGATAAATTGACTTTGCGTGGAAGAGGAAACAGTGAAACAAAATTAAGATATTTAGAATATTGAAATTTAAAAATTTGAAGTAATGGAATAAAAATTTTGAATTAGGGTAACGGAACCTAACTTTGACCTATTTCATAAAATTCTTCAAAACCAAACTTTAATAACTCTATTATTATTTCACTAAACACTTCCACTTTCTCACTAAAAGATGAAATAAAATGTACTCTTTTGCACTGTAACATTATTTAGAGCGAGCAATAAACAGTTTTACCACAATTTTAATGAATATACTGGAACCTAACTTTGACCTAGTCGATCCTAACTTTGACCTAAACAAAGAACCTAACTTTGACCTATTTGTTATTAAAAGTTTTTCACTTCAAAACACTTCCAAATTATTTTTAAATTATATTTCTTTTAATACTCGTTCGATTTCTACCGATTTCGATTAATTTCAACAAGTATTTAAGCAGAAATTTGCAAAAACTGCTTTTCAAGAAATGTTTGTTTACAAAAAGATTCAGAAAAGTATAACTGATTATTATAAAACAGTAGGTCAAAGTTAGGTTCCAAAATAGGTCAAAGTTAGGTTCCGGTATATTTGAAAAATTCTGGCACCTTATTTCTCAATTAAAAGTGTTATTTGAAGTGTTACCGTTTTTATTGAGCTGCGTTAATTGAATTAAGTGCTTAAGTGAACCATGAAATCAGTTATTTAAGTGAAAATTGAAAGAATAATATTGTGCAAAATATTTTGAAATTTTCGTAAACAAGAAAAATGGAAATATTTCAATAAATACACATCAAAGTGCTTCAATTCTCTGTAGAAACATATTATAAAGTTAACAAATAATATTTAATGAATTGTTTGAGCTAATATAGTGATTTTAATAAGAATACAAGATAGGTCAAAGTTAGGTTCCGTTACCCTAAGATTCATTTTAAGTTTTATATTTTATATGATCGAAATTTAATTCAGAGAAATAAAATCAAGTTCAATTAAGATCAAATAAAATAAGATCAAAATAAAATATATATCTTAAGATCAATATTAAAAAATCAAGATCAAGTTAAAAATTTAAAAAAACCGGTAAAATTTAATAAGTTTTAACTTTTAAAAGATGAACAATTTAAAATTTTATTCATAATTGGTGTTCTTGATTTACTTATAGATTGTTCAAGATTTTGTTTCATTTTATTAAATTTTTGCAGGCTTTCTTTATTGGTTTTTTTTATGAGATTGTCAAAAAAATTCTCGATTTTAGAAAAAAAAATCAAAAAAGTGAGCAAATCAATATTTTGACAAATTTCGCATATTTTGTGTTTTCTATGGAAAAATACGTTGATTGAAAAAAATCCCACAAAATCATTTTTAATCGCATGAATTGAACTTGACCTTTGATTTATTTTTGTTCTTCACAATTTCTTTCTATTTTAAATGTTTTTTTTAAGGACTTTTTATTTTGTTTTTTTTAACTTACTAATTTGATTGTATTTTTTAAAAACTTCATCTCGATAAATGTATCCAGCGATACCAATTCCAATCAAAATTATGAGAGTTGTCCAGCCACAACACTTGCAAGCTGCACCCATTTTTTAATAAATTAAAACAGAAATTTTTCGATAAAAATTTGTAATAAAAAATTTAAACAAAAATTAAAATTTTATATTCAAACTGCGAGTGATTAAAATGAAGAGCGATTAATAAATGGCGAGAAAAAAAATGTCATGAGATTGATAACTGAAATGAGACTAAATAGAGAAAAATTTCAATTCTCTCTAGCAAATCACTTGACCATTGAAAATTACTCAGAATGATGAAATCATCGAAATGTAATTCATTCATAATAATTTTAAAGGAAAGAAGATGAAGAAAAACAACGAGGAATTTAGTTTTTTTTGTTGTTAATTTGATAAACTTTTATTTTACAAAAAACAATTTAAAAGTAAAGTCAAATTGTTAAAGAAATTTTTTGAAAACATCCTTCAATACACCCAGAAAAAAAAAATTATTATTTTGCAGTTAATTGTATGGAAATTTTAACTATTGCATAATAAAATATGCACTGACTACACAATAGTAAATTTTAACTACTGTACAGTTAATTTTTTTTAATTATACAAATAGTAAACTTTAATATACAAATAGTTAAAATTTAATTATTTATATAGTTAATATTTACTAAATAAGAGTTAATTTTAAACTATTTAAAAAGTAAATTTTAACCATCATTATAGTTACTAAATTATTATTTTAATAATAAAAATCAATTATCTTCTATAGTTAAAATCAGAGTTGTTACAGGCGACAGGCGAAAAAAAAATGAATTTTTTAAAATTTTAATTTTTTAATTTTTTTGAGTATAATAATTATAAAATAGTATGGGAAAAATATTTTTTTGATTTTTTTCAAAAATTTTGATTTTTCCCAGCCCAAAAACTGTTCTTCACTTGCATTTTTATCTATTTTTGTGTTTGAAAATTCATAACTTTTCACCAACTTATTCGAAAAATATGGTTGATAGCTTGTTAGAAAGGTAATTTAAAGGCCTTTTTAACGATATATTATATGTAATATAAAAACTTAAAACTATGGTCACAAG
>CM031379.1:25352646-25378199 GCA_018290095.1 Polypedilum vanderplanki | reverse complement strand
ACAAATGTTCATCTTTTTTTATCAAAATTATTTTTTCAAATCCCAAATGATACAAAGAAAAATTATGCCAAAATTGAGCAATTAATTAATGAACTCAAATAAAATTTATATGGTAATTGTATTAAAAGTGAATTTAATTATTTTGTATACCAATTGAATTACTAAACAATAAAATGAATATTTATTAAAAAATAATAATTTTTTATTATTGTATAGTTTAATTTTAACCAGAGTTGTTACAGGCGAAAAAACAGGCGGCCTGTAAAAAAGGCACGCGTGCAGCTTTAAATATATTCGTTTGCCTTTGACAGAACTATTTTCAATGTTTTGAATTAGGATCAGTAACTAATAATATTATGACTTGTCGATGTAAAATCTGTTTTTTCACTTCTCTTAATGTTCATAAAATTTGTAACGGCAAAGAATATTTTAAAATAAAGTACATTTAAATTAACTATTTAATGTAGTATTTTAACTATTCAATTAGTAAAATTTTACTACACGAAAGTTAAAAACTATATCTTTAGTTGATTTAACATGAGAAAAGTTAAACAAATCATTTTTTCTTTTCTAATTTTCTTTTAATTTTTGAGCATCAAGTGACTGTAATAATTAAAAGTGCAATGAATTCATCCAGTAGCATTGAAGTTGATGGAATAGGTAAATGTAACGTTGTAATTTATATAATACACTATTTAATGAACAATTTTAAATTTTAGTATTGCATACAATTGATTGGAGTGAATATTTTGATTCAGAAGAAACCTATCTTGTTGACGAGGCCATTAGAAGACATGCAGTTTGGAGTATTTCGTAAAAAGATTTAAAGGTATGGGTTTTAATATATAATTTATAAAGAATTCCAAAAAACGTGCTAGAAAATTCTGAAGTAGCATGTGTTAAAAAATCTGAAACTTTCTCATATTCTTAAATTTTCACGTAATATGTCATTATATTATTTTGATTTGAATAGAAATAGAGAAAAAAAAGAAATGTCATTTTGATATATTTCCTTCAAACAATTATAAAATTAAAAGTTATTAAGTTTTTTATTAAAATCTCGGCAAGATTTGATAGATACAATTTCGGATTTATCTTTATTTTTTGATAATATATTTCATAACCTTTTATTTATTTAAAGATGAAAAAATAGATTACAATCACTGATGACAATGAATAGTCATCATATTAGCTCGTTTATTGCCTGATGTACTAATTGGAGTGTTAATAAAATTGAACAGTCACTTGAGAATTGGAAGCGGCTTAATGGAGAACTCTATTTCTGATTTTTCTCAACTCAACCGAAAACTGATGCAAACGAAAACCTTTCAGGTATATTTCTTATTAGAAATTATTATTTCATCATTTGATTTATAACACTTTTTCCCATTAGGTCAAGAGTATCCTTAATTCTACTGTTGCAGGAAGGAATTCTTGAAAAATTTCGAATCAACAAGAATAATCAAAAAATAGACGATAGAAAATTGTGTAAAACTTCTAAATGAGTGTTTTTAGTGTCAATAAAATTATTCTTGGAAGTTGAGCAAATAGAAGGCAATAAGTCAAGATATTGCAGCAGTGTTTCCTCATGAACATCAACTTATTATTGACAGAGAAAAGACGTGGAACACGCCACTATATACGCTCATAACAACATGTTAAAAAAGATGAAGAAATTGAAAATAATCCATCTACCGTAAACGTAAAAATGAGGATAACTTCTATATCTCGTTGAAACTGCCGAAATTAAATTCACACCAGATGGAAATTTATTCAAACAATTTTCTTAAGCAATCCATTGGCAAAATATTTCAGCTTGACTATTGATTAGCATTGGAAAAATTCTTTCAGATATTTCGTTATCAAATCTTATAAAAATGATAAAGATGTTGGTTTAATTGAACTTTAACGGTAGTTCTTGGTACGAGCGGTATGCAACGATAACTGTAGGCATTTTGTTAAATATAATGCTCAAATTTAAAATACTAATTTAAATTTTATTTCCAAGTATCGAGTATGCGACTTCAATTTTGATGGTATCCTGATGCAGATATTAAATTTTCAAGAGGAATGGCATAAATAGAAAAAAATTAGTTGATATTGCTTTGCTTCGTGAATGAAAGAATACTCAATTTCAAAATCGTTAAGATATCTTGCACTGCAATGCTAGCTCAATAAATCAAAGTTGCAAACTATTCTATCTATCACTTCATTCTTTCTCGTTTTCACCACAGTCATTTTATGGAAAATCTAACTTCCAGTCCACCATTTCTGACCATCTTCAAAGTATTCTATTTTGTGATGACAGCAAGTCAGGATATAAGCAATCAATGCCTGGGAAATCAAATTTAAAACCAACGAAAACTTTGAATCTCACTAAGCATATATCATAGGAGTTTGGTAATACGCGTATGAGTCAACTCGGTTAAACAAATTTGTGTCAAATTGACAACAATCAATTATTTTAATTTGATTGATACCTCCTTTGATACGGACGGCAATCGACACTTTTAATGAACCAGTCTTCCATAAACATCACTTTGTTTCTCATTATAAAGAAGTTGTGCTACATAACGGACCGTTAAGGTAAATATCATCAATATTTAAATATTGAAATATTTTTAAAATATATTTTTCAGATCAATGATGACATTTTTATACGAACGAAAGAACAAAGAAGTAAAAAACTATGCCAATGTTACTAATCAAAGAATAAACATCGCGCAGTCATTATCTTACAAGGCATCTATGAGGTTTGGAAATTTCCTTGATGAACACTCAAATGGATTTCCACCTATTACAAAACATACAAGAGAAAAAAAATTTTCAGTTGAAAAATTAAAAACTGATGACATCTTCACTAAACTTTCCAATGAAGATATAGATATTTTATGCAAAGATTGTGTAGATATAAAAGTATGTGATAAAATTAGTCATAGAGGAACTACATACGACAAATTTAATTTTATCGTTATTAATCAACGTGATCCCCAAGAAGCCTTGAAAATTGTGAAGATATTAAAAAAGATTGATCAATATTTTCTAAGACAATTTAAATTAAAAATAGTTAATTTTTATTATTTTTAATAAAATTTAATTAATTTATAATAAATTCTTACTTTTTTAAAGTTAATCCAAATGTTTTCATTTAATTATAAATAGTTAAATTTTATTGTTCATGCTATCAAAATTTTACTATAAAAATAATGAATTTTTACTAAATTTAGATTGATTGAATCCATGATGACATAGTTTAATTTTTTAAAATCAACACTAAAAACTTTTAAAATTGTAGATTTCTTCAAAAAATAAATATTATGTCGGTAAAATGCTGTTTTAACACTTGTAGTGAAGTTTTAACATCTATTGAAGCTTTTCGTGGACATTTTCAAATAGTACATAGCTGTTGAAAAAGTAATTCTTTTATGTGCACTATCAAAAACTGTGGAAGTTCATTTATGCATTTTTAAAAGTTTGTTAAGACATTTACAAAAACACTCATCAAATCCGAAAACAAGTGAATGAAGAAAATATTATCAGAAGTGAAAATAAACCATTAATGCAATCAGAAGTCAAGGAATAATAACGATCTTATTAGTAATACAAGAACTGAGTATCATGTATATGAAAATATTAAAGAAAATTATAGTAATAAGGCTGAGTCAGAGTTAGAGGCAATCTTACTTGCATTCTTAAGGAACTTACACGGAAAAAGTAGTTTGACAAAAAAATTGATCATCGAAATTTTCAATGCGTAAAGGAAAACATTCTTGATGAAATTCTTTCTATTTTAAATATTAGTAAAGAAACTAAACAAATCATTAATAAATGTTATGAGAAAATGAATACACAATACAAATTTGAGAAAATTCTTAAAGCAAAAGAATGTTCGCAAAAGGTTAGAAAAGTTTTATATTTCCTCATTATGTATTTAACATATGATTTATATTTTGTATAATTTAGCAAATGCGCATGTTATCAGCTTCAAAACTGGAAATGTATTTAAGAATGGAGCATCTGTAATTGGAACAATTAAAGAAAGTGTTTCTGTTATGCCAATCAAGCATATGTTCAAATGCATATTTTCACTTCCAAACATTTTACACGATGTTATTTCAAATATAGAAGAAACAGCAGAATCACAAACAATCAAAAACTTCATAAATGGAAAACGATGGAAGGAAATTAGACAGAATTATTCAGATGATGATATAGTCATACCTTTGACTATTACACTTATGATTTTGAAACTGGAAACGCTTTGGGATCAAATTCAGGAACACATAAAATAACAGCGCATTACATTTCATTCCCAAACTTTCCACAGCATCTTCTGTCGTCACATAAGTATGTTTTGAATGTCTTTATTTCCTGCTCGTCTTAAAAAAGATATAGAATTTGTTGTTGAAAAAGTCATACAAATTTTTAAAGATCTTGAAGAAAATGGAATAGAATTTGAACTAAGTGGTGAAACTAGAACGGTTATTTTGTACTAGCAAGAATTCTCGGAGATAATTGGGACTTAATGAAATCTTAGGCTTTAGCCTTTCATTTAATTCACAAAAATTCTGTCGAATATGCACAATTGATAAAGCTGAGTCACAAAGAAAAACAATTTCAACAGAAAAATGATATAAGATGTATTGAGCGATATGAAGATGACCTCTCGTATGTGATCAAAAATTAACTGGTATTAGAGAACGTTGCCATTTCAACGATCTAATAATTTTCATTGCACTAAAAATATCGTTGTGATGTTCTTCATGATGTCTTTGAAGGTCTAGCAAAATACGATACTGCTCGGATACTCAAGGTACTTATAGAAGATAAAAGTTTAGTACAGCTGACTTTAGAAAACATTAACATTTTTGAAACAAAATTTTAACTATGGAAACATTGAGATAGGAAATTTATCAAAACCTATCGAAGAAAGTCATTTAAAAAATAATGCCTTAAAGATGAGTGCTAGCGAATTGAAAACTTTTTATAAGTTTTCTTCCATTGATGATTGGACACTTAGTTCCTAGAAACAATAAATATTGGAAATTATTATTGAAATTAGTTGATTTATCCGAATTTATAATGCTGTCGGAGTTTACAACAGATGACTTAGAAGAGATGAAAAGTAAAATAAAAATGTATAATACAGACTTCATCAAGCTGTTTGTAATATATTAAGACCTAATGGCTGGCTGGCTGGCTGGCTCCCGGCTGGTGAGGCGCGAGATCTCGAAAATTACAATAGCTAGCGACTTCCGGTTTGTTGTGTTTGATTTGTGCTATCGAGTTATTGGCGGCATTTTTTATTAGAATGCCTTACACTGATAAGACTTAAGTAGGAAATTACGAAATAAAATTTCCAAATTGAAAAATGTAAACAAAGCGAAGTTGGCTGCGAAAACGATTGCAGCGCCACCAACGGCAAATCTTGGAACTTTAAATATTTTGAATATTACTCAACCGTTATTTTAAGTCAACAAAATTCATAATAAGATTCTGTAAATTGCAGAGTCCGAAACCGTTTGGTATTTTAGTTGCAAATAACTAAAAATCAACTTAAACTTATTCGATTAAAATTTTCAACTAAAAACCAACTAAAATTTAATCGATTAGGATTTTATTTTTAATCGAATAAATTTTAGTTAATTTTTAGTTATTTGTAAAACAGTTTCAAGCTCTGGTAAATTGAACATCAATTAAAAACGCTCGCCGTACTTTCATGCATCAAAATTTTATAAACAATTTTTACCTATATTCTTAATTTATTTCGATCAAATTATTTTAAAGTGTAAATCTTTTATTCAATCGAATCTAATAAATCTGTAATTTGTTAACATACACTGATCTAGGCACAAAAATGCGCTAAAGTAATCCGTCCTATGGCGGACACTCTTCCACTCGTTTTAAATACTCTTCACAAATATTATTATTTCGATTATTAATTTTATAAAAGCAACCAACTTTTTAATTTTAAGAAAACTTACAAAAATAAATGAAAATCACTCGAGCGCCAAGCAACATTTTTTTTTGTAGTACAACAATAGACAATGTCGCGTAACTCGGAGTTACGAAAACCACAAGTCACAAGAAACAAAAAAATATTGCGTGACATTGAATAATGTTGTATTACATGAAATTTTTAAAAAAAACTTTATACGCAATTAAACTTTATTTCACTTGTTTTTACAATTATTAATCAAAATAAAACTAATAAATAGGTAAATCAACTACACCTTGCCCCAATTATTTTCGATCTTTAACAAAACATTTCTTTGATATTGTTAACAATTTGTTAAAATTTAAAGTCTTTTGCTGCATTGTATTCAAATTTTAATTTAAAACGTTCAAAATTTTTAAATTCATAAGAAAAAAATGTAAACAAATTTAAAAATTTTCTAAATTTGATTCTCTTTTTCACATGTGTCAAACAAAAAACAAAAAATTCAAGTGAAAAATTTTTCTCATGAAAAATTATTATAGAAAGCTCTTAAAACTTTTTTCTTACACCAAAAAAAAAGTTACATTACAGAATAAAAAATTTTTTCTCTTTATCGTTGCAAAAATGGAAAAACTTTTATTATGCTATAGAAGTAAAATGAAATCACATTATCACATATACAAAAAAAAAGGAAAAGACGTGTTAAAAAATTACAATTGACAGATATGTTAAGTTTTCAATATTTTTTTTCGTATATTGAAATATATTTTCATTTTCTATTGTTGAAATTGAAAAACTTTATCGAAAAAAAAAAGAAATAATGGACATATGCATCTAAGGAAAAACTTTTTTTAAAAAATTGTTTTACGCCACACATAATCGACAAAAAAGATTTTTTTAGTATAGAGAAATTTTCCTCAATCAATAAAAAAATCTGAAGTTGCACATGACGATGATGATGGTATGAGCGTGTATATGTAATGGAATGCGAGGCTTAGAAGAGGCACAACAGCTGCAAGACACATTCCGCCTAAAGACGTTTCTGCCACTTTCTCTCGATGATTTATGTGAAGCTGAAACGTGCACGATTCCTAAATTGAGTTGCAAAATTTTTCAATTTGTCAAAAAAAAAATTCTTTCGAACCTTTAATGACATTTGATGGTGTCATAAACAGTTAAATTAAAAAAGAAACTTTGTTTTATTAAAAAATTTAATAAATTCTTTAAAAATTTTATTAAGTCAGTTTTTAGGCAACTTAAATAAACTGGTCTAATTTAAAAAATACTGAACGCTGTTGGTTTTCAATTTTAATTTCTAAATCACTTTTTCTGTAAAATTAAATTTCGGAAAATTTTTATTTTCAAAATTGAACTTTAATAAATTCGGTATATAACATTTAAATCCTAAAAAACCGTTATTTTCAAAATTTAAATTTCCTTGCATTTTTTTTGAATATTTAAAATTTCATAACCACAAAATTTAAACCAAAAAAAATTATCATTCGATTTGTCGCGACGATTTAATATAATAATTCCAAATTATTCAGTATAAAAAAATTAACAAATTTCAATAAATGTCGCCTATAATCCTATGCTATTTGTATAATATAGTCAACGCAGCAACAGCAAAAAACAGCATAAAATATGCATGTTCAACAGGACTTTTTTATGCTTAACATGATTTGTTTGACAAGCATTGAGCGAGAAAAAGTCATAAATTTCTATTAACATTCACAATTGAGTGATGTCAGCAACCAGTCATTGAAAATATCGAACTGCAAATGTAAAAATGATTAATCTGTAAAATTCAAAGACTTTATGTCAACAGATTTATACAAATTATGTCTACAGTGATTGTGATTGAGTGTAAGAGTAAAAAAAGTATTTTTATTGACTTGTTACAAGTTTTTTTCAGCCGCTGCCATTATTTATCCACGCTCAATTGAAAAAATATGCACTCATGTCTGGAAGGCAACAATAACAATACAGAGTATAAAGTATCAATAAAATTCATGTGCATTTTTAACTGGAGAAATCAATAATCGAGAAATAAAGCACTTTTTGTGTTTTTTGAATGCGACATAAAAATGATTTTAAAGTGGAAAAGTCAATTTATGAATTATATTTTTATGAATTTGCATTTAAAAGCTGTCAATTACAATTCTTTGATATGATTTGTATTTTTATAAAAAAAAATAACGGTCAAAAAAATTTAAATATATTTAATTTGAAAGTAACGTATAAAAAATATTTGAAACTGTCATAAAACTGGTTAAAATTTAAATTGGTTTTTTAAAAGTAATAGATAGTAAATTTTAAAATTACTAAATATGACTAAAAATAAAATATATGATTTTCTCAAGAAACAAATAACTTAAAAGTTTAAAAATTTCTAAATTTACGAAAAAAAAAATTCAAATTTAACAAAACTATAAAATTAAAATTTTTGATAATATTTAATAGACAAAATTTTATTCAAGTAAAAAAAAAATACTGTCCATAAAAATTGAAATTTTTTTTACTTAGTTCATTCATTAAAACCGACACTTCATTAATTATTATAAAATACAAAAGAAAAAAGAAAGGAGTGAGTGAGAAATATGAAAGGAGTGTGAAACTAATCAATCATAATAAAACGTTAATTTTTGATGTAAAGAAAGAAAGAAAGAAGACGACTGTTAATTTAATGGATGCTTCATCTGCGTACAATATTCATTCTCTTATGTTATTATTTTCCCATCTTACTAACAACTACTATGTATAAATATTCATCCACTCTCTTAAATTTGATGACTCCGCAGAATGAGAAAGAAAGGAGGAAAATTAAAAAATTTTCATATCGCGATGACGATGATGATGAGTGTTAAGTAGATTAAATTAATGAAATGCTAACTTTAACAATGATTAATTATCAAAATGTTTCTTTGGGTGATTATTTTAAAGCCTTTTAGTGTAATTTTTATAAAAAAAATAGTTTTTAAAATTATTAATTTTCATTAATATGATAAACTAAAAACTTCTAATCATAGGTCAGCATTAATGGTAATAAAATAATAATTCCAAAAATGTCTATCTTACCTTTTAAAAATGTCTGCAAATTGAAATACTTTTTAGGAACTTATTATTCATATTTTTACATTAACTTGATATTTTATGGTAAAATTTATTCAATTTTCAAACGTTTTGTGAAATTAAAATTTTGATCTTATTATTTGATCTTGAACTTGATCTTAAATTTGAAGTTTATACACCCAGAAAAAAAATTTAATTATTCAAATAGTTAAAAAATAGTACTTTCTTAGAAAATAACTTTGAACTTGTTTCTATTTCAAGGGAAAAAATCATTGTAATACTTTTTTAATTACAAAGAATTTCATTACTTAGGTCAGTTATGGTCAATGTTTTATGAAACATGACATATATTAAGTTTTAAATAGTTTACACTTAATAATTATTGTAGCCATAATATGTTTAACATTTACTTACAAAGAAATTTTTAAAAAATTTTTGAAAAAATTTCAATGCTTGTAAAAAATTTGAATTTTCGCGCTAAAAATAAAACAAACCAAAATTTGGGAAATTTTAGCGCATTTTTGGAACAACAATGCCGCTTATATCTTCACTTTGGCTTAATTGAATTTAAAATAAAAATTTAATTTTTTGAAGCATAAGTTAGGGGTCTAAAATTTGAAAAGCTCTAGAGATCAATGTAATCCTTTTCATAAATATTTTACTAAACTTCAAGGTTAATATTCATATTTTCATATAAAACTTACTTAAAATCTTTTCAAAATACTTCCATGAACTTTTAATCCATTAAAAATTTTCAATAAAGTTAAAACTTTCAAATTAATTCAAAAATGTTCCAGCCTTAAATCAAAAAAATAATAAAGTAGAAAAAGGACAACACTGAATAAAAAGAACAGAAATCACCCGGAAAATTAAGTGTAGAGAAATGAAAATTGCATGGAAGAATGAAATTTCAACAAAAGAATTCTCTTGTGCAAATAGAAAAAGAACATTCAACGGTATGAAGTTGTGAGTACACGACGATGATTATTTACAGTATACAAGTGAGAGTAAAAAAGAAGAAGGAAGAAAAATGAGTGTGGAAGTTACCGACAACACTAATTGAGAGTAGAGTGCGAGAAGGGTGAAAAAGAGAGTCATTTCAGGCCATTATGATAATTGTCATGAGCGAGACGCAAATTAAATCATTTTAAACTGAAAATTATTATTTTTTATATAAAAAAAGTGAAAGAGAAATTTTATATCGAGTATGAGCAATTGTTGGTTGGTTAGTAATGATATGAGTCATAAAAAAGATTACCAATGAACATATTTCAATTAATTAAAATTACGGTTTAATTCTCTCTTTTTGCAACCGCTGCCACAGAAACGAAACTCGCATGAGAACTCATTTTTAAAACGATTTGTTGTGTATATTATATACACACACATGATAATTTAAAATTAATTTAGTCGGGGTTTCCTCTATGTGTATTAAACTTTTCCAACTCTACCATAAAATGAAATTCATTATGTGATTAAATGTGAATAGTGTGATAAAATAATTGATGACAAAAATGCAATACAGTGAAGTACATAATGCCAATGATGTTGATGTGCACGTGAGTCCATTATGCCGTTATTTTCATAGCTGTCAATGCCATTGGACACTTTGCTGATGTGTATTGGTTTACGTGTTGCATGAATCTGAATTGGAACATTATTTCGATTTGTTGAATCTGTGGAAAAGAAAATATTAAATCATGAAATTGGTTTATTAAATAAAGCTTGTATCGATTCTTACCGATAATTCCATCAATATCCTCATCCTCATTTGATCCATAATTATCATCTTCATCTACTGACGAGTAATAGTTCTTGGGCGGCGATGAATGTGATTCTTTGCCTGTATTCAATTGATTTTTGTTATTTTTTGCTATCTCATTCACATCACTGCCTGTATTCTTTGGTGGCAGAACTTTACGTGTTGGTCCAGGTATTTCTATTATAAGAAGGTAATGTAATTTAAGAAATTGATTAAATGTTTATCGATTGATATGATTTTTATGTGAAGAAATTGAAGATTTTAGAAATTTGTTTATATGTTGCAATATCTTTGGTAATTTTACTTACAATGGAATGTTTTAGTGATAAGTAATAAGTTTTAATAGTTTTGCGTTTATTATTTTGAATGTTTTCAAGTATTTGAAAGATTTATTAGTAAATTTGGATTTAATTGTTTGTTTACAGTTTTAGTAAAATCTTTGTATGCGTTCGTAATTTTTTTTGGATGTATTAGTAAAAAAATTTAAATTTTTATAACTGTCGAATCAACATTTATAAAAAATACAAATGTCTCTTCATTTCCTATCATATATCCATCTCTATTCTTTGTTTTTTTAATTACAAATCTCTTCTTCTCTTGTACACATATAGAAATAAAAAAATGAAAAATCGATTCAAGCTCTTACCATATAATCGAATGCTACTGTCAACCTCGCCTAGTGAATTTTTTGCTATACATCGATAGCTTCCAATATCTTCCTTCTCGAATTTCTTTACAATAACTGTCATTTTCATCTCATATAGTGATTTCGAGTACTCGTGTACAGCGTATTTTGTAGATGAAACAATCATTTCGCCTGTAGCAAAAGAAGAGCCATCAATTATTATGCCAATGTGTTGTAAGTGCATTGTTTTTCGTACGTTGTTTACCTGAATCCTTTATCCAATAGTTTATTGATCTCGGACTTGCTTCGACGTGACATTCGATCTGTACATCCGTGCCTAATGGTGCACCTACAAGTTGATTTGGGACCTTTTTTGAAATAAAATTTATTTTAGAACATAAAAATTTCATCAGACTCATATTTTGCATATTCTTATATCTAAAATGATGATAAGGAATATAAATAGATGTACTTACATGTATTACCGGATGAACTGAAAGAATGAAAAGAAAGAAAAGAGAAAATTTATGTGAGACTATTTATTTATACTCAATAGCATAATATGATAGTGAGAAGGAAAAAATGAGTCATTCTTAATCTTTCATCACTATGTTCTACCTTCTATCTATTTATCTATTTTATCCTTTCTCTTCCCCTATCTAACAGCAACAAGTTTTAAATTTATACACACAATAAACCTCCAATGTCTTTTCTTTTCTCTTTTAGCAAAAAGCACTCGAAAAATTTTCAACAAATACGAGAAAAACATTCATTCGAATGAGAAAATTGAATAAAAAGGAAAACGATTACCTCTTGGAAATAACATAAAATACTCATAAAAAACAACAAGAAGGAATTTCTCTTTAAATAGAGGAAATAATAGAAAATTTAAAGTTTGATAATAGAAGATATTCAAATATTGATAATTTATTTTACTAAGATTTTCTAATGTAAGTCTGAGAAAATTAGTATGAAAATCTTTTTGAAATTTAGGGTTCGTACTTGCATGCATACTTGACTTGTGAGTTGACTATATGCATGCAAGTTGACTTACAAAATATTTCTAACTCATTCAAAATTTATTTAATTTGGTTAACATTTTGCAAAATTGTATTATAGACAATAGTTTTAAAGTTTGCAAAGTTTCGACCAAATTGAATAATTTTTTATGGGTTAGAGACATTTTTTGTAAGTCAACTTGCATGCATTTTGTCAAGTATAAATGCAAGTGTCGAACCCTACTTTAATTTGTAAATTTCGTTGTTAATCTTGACTAAAAAATTTGTCTTTAAAGCAAAACCATACAGATAAAGTTCATATATTGAAAAGTTGTCTATTATTTCTTCTTCTTATTTCACTTTAAACCCACACCTAACATATGTAAAAAAGAGGTTATTTGTGTGACATTATGTGTAATATGTGTGTATGTTTTTATGGGTTTGATGAAAGAAGTATGAAGAAGATAATGTTATTATTATCTGTGTAAAAAGTTTATATTTTGTGGGTGAAAATATTTTCACAAAATTCCATGTAATCCTCAAAAGAAAATAAACCACAATATCCACAAATAATGTTGGAAATAACAAAAGAGAAGGAAATTTCTTTTAACATGAATATGAGGAAACTAGTTGATATAAATAGAACATATAGGAAAAGAATATCTTTTATTAAAACTTAATTATTGAGTTAAATTAAGAGTTCTTGTAGTTAATTATGAAAGCAATTTGAATTTCAACAGCTTTAATAATAGAAGAAAGATGGAAAGATGATTCATATTATCTAAGTTCAAGAAAATATTTATTGCGACAAATAGCAAAAACAGCAACAAAATATAAATTTTGGGTAAAATTTGTAAATTTAACAAAAATGACAAAATGTAGCGCGTGACGTGTGATATAAACAAAAAAGTTTTTTCCTAATTTCTTTTGCCTTAAATCTTTGTTAATGATGAATTAAAAGAACCAAAGTCAATAAAAAGTTAATACTAAATGATTTCCTTATCATTACAAGTTTATATTAAGACATAGTTTTAGTTTTTATTGAAATTCCTTAATTTGATGCAACGTGTAACATGTCACAAAAACACATTTGTCTTGTTGAAAATAGAATAATAAATTTATAAAGAAATTTCCCATGAATTTAAAGTCTCGTAAATAATAAACTTTATGACAAACAGACAAGCAATTTAAATCCTTTTTATCAACGATAATCATTCAACCCCATAAAAATTGAATTTTTCTTTCTTCTTCCTGTAACATAGAAATACTCACAATGAATATTTAAAGATATCCTCTTAGATACTGATGGTGGAACTGAATTACTCGCTATGCACAAGTATGATCCCATTTCGTTTCTGGCAATTTTTGTCAATTTCAGAACTTCACCCCGAAATGATGTTACTGACAAAAAAAAGAAAAAAAAAAGTTTATAAAGATGAGGACAAAAAATAAAGATTCTTTTTGTTTTTACTTACCAGGCGTCTTTGCTCCCGATGGATCTTTTAAAATTATCTCATTTCCATCTTCCCTTCTCCAATTTACGGTGGGCGTAGGGTAGCCTCGTGCTCTGTCGACATAAATGCAAGAAGATAATCATAAATTTCTTTTGTTTCACTTGCTCTATTCAAGCAAATAGTTCTTAATACAATAAAAAAAAGAAAAGAAAGAGAACTTCAAAAGCAGAGAAAAATGATGTTATGAAAAAGAAATTAAACTTAAAAAGCTATCAAGTATAGCTAACTAGTGAACTAAGAGTTGATGGAGCTCTCAAAAGAATTTAATTTTCATGTTTTATCTCTCATTCCTATGATGCAGAACTTTTACATTATGGGAAAATAAAAGCAAGAAAATAGAAAGTGTTTTTTGTGCTTATTATTATTAAATTTTAATTTACATTTAATAATTTCTTCTGTCTTTTTCATTCTTAAAAGAAATTAAAGTATTTCTTCCTTTCTTATGCATTTGCATTATTTTCTACATTAATAACGAGCTACATAACATGAGCACGAGAATAAAGAAAAACTCTTCATAAATATTTTCCAGATTTTATGATTTATACTTTTTTCTATTTACAAGAAACTGCTGGATTGCTTATGGAAAAATCAAGGTAAAATTACTTTTATTATTTATTGTTGTATTTAAAAAAGCACTTTTACTTTAAAAACACTTTCTTTATGTTTTTTAACTTGAAAATACTCCTTTTACTTTTATCTTTGATTATTATATTTAAAATTTGCTAGGAAATTATTTTTTGAATTTTTCTTTTATTTAATTAATTTTTGGATTTAAGATTTTGAAATAAAAGAATTTTTATCTATAAGAGACTTATATTTATTACTTTGTGAATCTTTTAAATGAAAATTCATTCGATTTTATTTATTTTTTGAACAAATTTATTATTTTAAAATTAACGGTTTTGTAGAATTTGAATTTTTTACATCGAACTTTTCAATGAATTTTGTAGAATTTTGAAAAAATGAATAAAAACAGAGCAAATTCAGTAAGTTTAAAATATTATTAAAGTCATTTATTTGAAATAAAATTTTGTAATAAATTTACTAAAAATTAACAACTTATTAAAATTCAAATTTATTCTTGTGAATTCTTTTACATTTAATTTCTTATAGAAATTTTGAAGTAATTTCACCTTGAGATAAGAAAAGCGACAGAAATAAAGAAAAGAAAAAAAAGATGCAATTTTCTTCTTGTTGTTGCAGGCAATATGAAAAGAGTTGTTATGAAGAACAAGAAAAAGAATGAGAGAAAAACGAAATAAAACGCGTCAAAAGTTTTTCCCATTCGAATGGAAATTTAACAGATGTTGCTCTTATGAATATATGTTTGTGACGGAAAATAAGGCGAAGAAAATCTTTCAATGGTTGTAAGAAACTCTTGTGAATGAGATAAAAATTTCATTTAAAGTGATTAAATTTTATCTTAAAGACTTATGACATTAAAGTTTCACAAACCTGCACACTAATCTAACACTTCCACCTTCTGGGACAATAATATCTGAAGATGTTTCTTCCTGTACAAAATCTGGTGGAATCACAACGTCAAGATATCCAATCTATAAATGACATAGAAAACAATTTTCATTATTATAAGAAATTTTCAAGTCAAAAGAAAAAAGAAATAAAAAAATTATCCTCATAAGTGACAAACTCAAAAGTATCATAAATTTCTACAAAAAAAATTTGTGTGTGTGTGAAAACAAATTCAATTTTCGTCATATTGCTCAATTTGTCATTTTATAATCCCCACTTCTCAACATAAATAGCAAAACTTCTTCACGAATGGAAAAGTTTTCACTCCCCCATTGAGACTGCAAAATTCTTCTTTTCTTGTTTTCTTTCTTATCATTAACTTGTCAGTGGAGAATGAGAACTTTTGATATCATTTGTGATGAGCCACAGACAAGCACACAAAATAGAAAAAGGGCATAGGAAAGAGAATGATTGAGTGACAACAACTCACCTGGCTTTTCATTGGATCTGTATTTATTTGACACATAAAACCACCTAGAAATTGAAATTTATTTTTTTTTTTGAATTATTGTGAAATTATTTATTTGTAATTTACAATAAATTTTGAAACAGATTTTTAACGTATTTTTTTAAACTTTCAAACCAAAAATATTTTTTTAAAAAAACAAACCTTCAAAAATCAAAAAATTTTAACGTCTTTTTAAAACTTTGAATTATAACGTTTTTTTTTTCAAAAAGAACTTTTAGCGTATTTTGTAATTTCAAAAAATAACGGAAATTTTTTACAATTTTTATTTCAAATTTTAATAATTCAATAAAATTTAAATCAAATTAAAAAACTCACCTCGATCCTCTTCAGTGACGGCTTTGATGTGTAGATTCCACGTGTTGACATCTAAATGTGAAACAGTAACTCTTGGATTATGTGTAATGACGTGATCGTGAATAGCTTGAATAGCTTTTGTGTCAGCTTTCACCCATCCTACCTACATAGACACATACAAACAAATATAACTTATTTTGATACAAATTGAAAATGATGTAATGAAACTAACAAGCATGTGTATATGAACACACATCGTTCATAGAAATTTCAAAAACTCGCCATAATTTCAAAACTGAAGTTGAAATTTTACATTTAATTAAATGAATGTCAAGTTCATACAGGCAAGTCAGATAATTAAATTTGTTTGCTAAAAGAGAAATATTTTTACCCTGTAACCACCTAGATGCTTAACATGACATGTAAATGTTGCATCTCTGCCTATAGCTACTGAAATATTTACAATTGGCTCAGCGAATTCAGGTTGAAATGTTAAAGCTTCTGTAATTAGATAAAAGTTTTTCAATATTTAATTCTAATTATCTTCAGGAAAAGTTTATAACGATGATTATGAGAAGTTTTTACACATGAGAAAATTCTTTCATGTTTTTTGCATTTTCATAAAAGTTTTTCGTCTGGCATATTATTACTAAATATCTTTTCTTATGACTTAAATTTCAAAACAAATGTCCAAGAAAATCAAATTTAATTTTTGATTTTGTCATTTCATAACATCACAAAATATGCTTCTTAATTTAATTTATTCATTTGACCACATTTAACCCAAGCAGTAAAATGTCAAACAAGCAAAATTGAAAATCAATTGAGTTAAATTTCTTCCTATCTTGTCTTGTTTAAGACAAAAATTTTCCAAGGTTAACAATATTCCAATTTGTAGACATATGCACACATAAAGAGAAGAAGTTTAAGAAGAAAAAGGTCAAAGAAAGTTCACAGACGGACACAGTAGTTAAAGACAGTAGAGAGAATATTACGAAAACATTTATTACTCTATCATCACAAGAAGAAAATTTCATGACTTTAGCTTTCGGCAAGTCGTTTAACAAAATTATTATTTGGAACAAAATAAAAAAGATAGAGTTTAGGTCAAGATTGAAATATTATTCAATAGTTATAGAGTAAAGAAAATGAAATTAAAAATATTTTTAGTTAGAGGCCAAAATTGATAAAGTTTTCATGAAATTTGATAAAAATTTGCTCAAATGAGAAATCAAAAAATTAAGTTCAATTTTTAGATCTAGATCAAAAATATTTAAGCTCAGTTCAATTTAGTAGAAGAATTGAAGTTCAAGGTCAATTTAAAAAATAAATAAGATCAAATTCAAGTTTAAGATCAACAAATGTAAATTTGAGCTCAGTTTGATTTTCATCATTTCAAGATCACAAATAATTTTAGATATTTTGATCCCAAGATCAATGTTCAAATTTTAAGTATTAAAAGACCGTTAAAATAAAAATATCACAGAACGTTTTAAAATTTTTATTGAACACTTTTTAATAATATATAAACTTTGAAACCTTAACATTTAACACAACTAATTTTTATTCCAATCATAAATTTGAAAAAAAAAAATTTTCACTGACAGCCAAAGTCATCAAACAAGTTTTATTATCAGTTCAAAATCAGAGTGTTTTTCTTGTTTTTCACAAATTGCTCCATAACTTTTCCATAATTACCCGCAAGTTGCTGCAAGTGAAAAAACTTAATAAAGACACGAAACTTAATTACTTCAGTCACAATAAATCACAATAGAAACGTTGGAATTAAAATTTCCGCTACACAATGGAATTTTTTCTTATGAGCTTCTTTTGGCAACTTTTCAACATTTTTTATTATGAACAAATATTTTTATATAAGAAGATAACTGTAATTATAGTTCTTATAGATTTTTCATTGTGAAAATTTAAGTAAAATTTTTCATTTCAAACTTTAATCTTCTTTTGCACTATGTTTCATTCCCTTCTATTCACTGGGAAATGCACTCATGTAGAATTGTCCGATTAGTGATGAAATCATAAAAATATTGTATGGAATGAAAAAATATGTCCTAGTATATCATGATGAAGAAATATCCTCACATATACTAGAATTCCATGTACAATAAAATAAACTTATTGAAACGAGAGTGTGTGGTGAACCAAAATTTTGTGTGTGAATATTTTTTTTTATCTGTTTGAAACCTTTTTGTTCTCTCTTTCAGTAGAATAACAGAGTTTGGAAATTTTTATTTTGAAAGTTTAATTCAAAGTTTGCAATTTTTTTGTTCCCATACAAATCAAAATTTGACTTTTTGGTTTTTGAAATAAAATTTTCATTGTGAAATTAGTAAATACTGCTAGTTTTTGCTCAAAATCCACTTTTAACTCTTTATATTGGTGTAATGTAAGAAAATATTGAATTATAAATTGATTTAAAAAGGTTTTGAAAATAATGGAAATATTTTCAAAAGATTTGAATTTTCGCGCCAAAAAATGTAAACAAACAGTAATTTGTAAACTTTCGAAAACGTTGAAAAATCCTTTAGAATCATTGTTAAATACAATATAACTACATAAATAGTTAACATAAACATGCGACAACTAATTCCAATCAATTTAAGGGCTGATTTCTAAAATTTAATGGGGTTTAGCTTCAAAATTTTTCGATTATAAATTCAACACTTATTTACATTTTAAACTTTGTTAGCATTACAAAAATCTAACAAAAATGTCAATTAAATTACTTTATAAAAGTATACAAATTTACAAGAATTAAAATTTCCAAACTCTGTCCAATAGCAAAATACGGTGTCATTCAGCAGACTTTAACCACGAGCAAAATGCACAATAACAGAAAAAAATTTCACTCTCGCCTTTCAATGGCAAAATATGATAATAAATGGGTGAGAGAAAAATCTGAATGAGAGCGGAAGTTAAAGTTTTTTTTCAATCAGACGGGAATTTTTCACTTCAGTGAAATTTATAGGATGAAATTTGTATTTATTTTAGTTTGGCAATTTTTATTTGAAAGTAAATAATGATGGATCATATAAACATATTTTTTAGTCATATCATATTTTGTTCTATCCCTAAAGGCAATTGTAAATGAGACTCAATTCTTCATTTGCAAATCAACTGAAGTGAAAAAGATGAAAAACTTTAATATCCGCTTTTTAGCTCATCAACAATGATTGATTAACTTAAGTAAGTAAAAAGTTTTCTTGAAATATCGCGTTTCTTAATGGAATTTTTTGAAAGTTCCTTACAAGAAAGTTGCATATGTGATTATTTAAATAGCATAGCAATTTTGTTGGTTTATTTTGAAAATGCACATTTGCACAATTTTCAAATTTTCTGTTTCTACACACACAAATCATTGACATTATTATACTCATGAGATGTGCAAACATTGTAAAAACTATTTAGGAAAATTTTCTGTTTCTTTAAAGCGCATTTAGAAATTAATTTTAGTTTTTTTATAACTGTCAAAAAAATTTGTTTACAATTTATGTCACACTCAACATTTTGTCTTTTTTGCTTTTTTCAATTTTTTAATACAGTAAAATTTTCCTTTTGTCGCTGTTGTTTATCGTTTGTCTCTCTTTTTTCAAAATATTTATGTAATTCGTTTTAATTTCATGTCTGGACAATTAAGCGAAAAGATTTGCCTATCTATGTGTTTCTGATTATTTGCCTGTTATTTGTTGCCACATTTGACATGTTTTTTATTGCAATAAATTTGTTTACAATTTTTGAAAAAGTTTAAAAACTTATTTTTGATCTTTCAAAGAGTTTTGAATTATCAAAGTCTTTATTAAAAGATATTCTATTCACATTGAAATAACTTGGAATAAGAAAAAGGAAAGAAATTTGAAAATAAAAATATTTTTTAGCTTTCTGTTGCGTGTGACATGTGTTAATGTCGCATGTGACAAAAAGACTTTTTACCTACTTTTGCCTTTTTTTGCCTTTCACCTAAGGGTTAAGCTTTCCGATTTTCATTATTAGAAAAATTCAATTAATTTAAACTAAGGAAAACCGTTTAAAATTAAAATTTTCAAAAAAAATTCAAACTTTCTAAGAAACTTTTCTTCTTTAAATTTATTAAAAATGACAAAATGAATTAAATAGCAATAAAACTTCAACAACAACAAAAATCTTAACAATGAATTGAATTTTCTCTAACAATTTCAATTGAATGCATTGAATTGTAACTACACAATTTTCCAACATACAAATCTGCATTCATCAGCACAAAAAAGGCATGAGAGTACTTTAAAAATGGCAAAAAACACATGGTATCTCAACGATCATCTGCTTGTGTATGTACCATATAATTCCTGCTTTTATTTATAAAAAAAAGTCAGTAAATCAATATGCATGCACACATGCAATAATTCCGCAAATACAATTGTCATACATTCAATGAAGTTATGGATTGATTTTTTTTCTCTTTATAAACTGCATGTGCTACTGCTCTTATTATTGAATCACACACTTGTCCATAATGGTTTGAATGAGCTTTGTCACTCACACATTTTACTCTCACTCTTGTTGTTTTTCATTCATTTATTAATTTTTATCCAGGCATGGACACACGAAAAAACATCAAGTAAAGAACAGCAAAAATTAATAAAGATCAAATAGGATCAAAATTTGATCTCATTTGATATTTTTGAATCTTTGTTGATCTTTTTGATGTTCTTTGATTTCTTATAATCCAGTTTAAAATTGTTTATTTGTGTAAGTTCGGGCTTTACCATTTTTGAGTACTTTAAGCATTCTTTTTTAGCTTCTTGCAACATTTAACAGTTTTTCTATTAAAATACTAAAAGCTAAACATGAAAATTTATGGTAACAAAATCAAGTAAAATCACATAAGATCACTTTGTGTCCATGCCTGGTTTTTTATTAAAATTGAATGTCAATGTTGGTCAGAAATATGCAATAAAGAAATTTTTAAATTTCAAAATTTTTCACTGAATCAATTTGGTTTTCTCCAAACTTTTTTTGCAAATTGATAAACTCGAAAAAATTACACAGTGGCATAAAATTAAAATGAATGAAAATTCTTAATTGATGATTAAATTCTTGGTAGAATTTTTAAGATATTGACCTATAGAGTCAATACATAAAATTAATGTAATAGAAATTTCAATAAAATTTAGAAATTTTTAGACATCTATCAACAAAATTCTATAGTTTATTTTATAAGGTTATTTACCACATAATTAAATAAATATCACACATAAATGCAGTTTCAAATATAAATAACAAGTAAGGCATAGTTTCATATTACTATAATAAATTATCAATGCGCTTTTAATTAATACCCAGTAATTTTCAATTGTATAATTGTGCTGTTAAGTAATTTGATGGCTTTAAAATTTAATTATTTTGCTCATTTTAATTTAAATTGTAATTGATTGTATTATATGATTAATTTATAGTTTGATAATTTTGTATTTGTAACTAGCATTTATTGGAATTTTTATTAGTTTTTAGTGAATTTTAATTTAATATTAGATATCAAACAGATTAGGGATTTTAACAAAGGGCTAGACATTAGGCAAAAAATTAAAAAAATTATTTAAACGAAAGCAGGCAAAAGAATTTTTTGTCACAAGCGACATTAACACATGTCACACGCAACAGAAAACTTAAAAATATTTTTCTCGATTTTTACAAATTTCTTTCCTCCCTCTTATTCTAAGTCATTAAAATGTGAGATAGAATATCTTTTATTGAAGATTTGTTAATTTAAAACTCTTTGAAAGATAAAAAAATAATTTTTTAAAACTTTTTTAAAAATTGTAAACAAATGTATTGAAACAAAAATATGTCACATGTGACAAAAAGCAGACAAATAAGTCAATAACACATAAATAAGCAAAACCTTTCGCCTAAGTGTCCTGGATTTAAAATTTACACAAAATTTATTTACAAATTTACATTTTTTTAAAAACTTTAAATTTTAGAATATTTTTTAAACTTAAAAATTCTTTAGCAATGAACATTTAAAAAAAAAGAAATTTGTCGAAAAATTTCTAAGATTTTTCTAGTAAAAAAATTTCAACAATGTTTTTTTAATAACTTCAATTTTCAATCTCAAATAATAACTTTTTATTTCTTTAAAAAAATCTTCCCAAAGTATCAAAGCACAAGTAAAAAATTTGCAACAGAGCTATCATCATCCTAAGAGCATTTTCTCATAAATTTACATCGTAAATAAACTAGAACACTTCGAAAGGTAAAAAGAAAAAGTTAATAAAATATCAGAAAAAATTGTCTCTCTCTCAACTTAGTGTGAAAAACTTTTTAATTCTTTTGAAAAATTTTATGCACTTTTTATCATTTCCCGCTCATTTTCAGCACACTTACTTTGAAAAATAACAGCGAATATCACTAGTTTAGACAACAACAACATTTTTTTATCCATTTATATTTTTTTCCTGTGGTCGTGAACTTTTATATTTTTTGCTATGCTGTGATTTCTTTTACACAGTGGAAAAATATTTCCTTTTTATCATGTGACAATTTTTTTATATTTTAAACTTTTTCTATGCACTTTTCCATGCTTAAAGCGAGAAATAAATTTTCATCGCACTTTTTCTCTTTTTTATTGAAAAATCATGTAATAACTTTTTCTCACTCTTGTCATGCTTTCATTCATAATGCGGCTTTTTCCCTTTTGAGGATTAAAACAAAAATTTTTTTTGTTCTCTTTTTAATTACTTCATTATCATAAATTTATTTTTTCTGCTGCCTTTTATGCTCGCATTGAAAATAAATTAAATTTTGTAACTTTTTCATTCACTTTTTGTGATATGTATCCGATAAGCATCCGTTTATTTACGATGTCAAAATAAAACTGATAAAAAGTTGGGAGAAAATAGAAGAAATGTTATATGAATGATAATGCTTTCATCGAACAATCATCGCATGCAAGAGAAAGGAAGAATTTTTCCTCATTCTGAACTTCCTTAAACATTCACATGCATGCTATTGTTACTTGGAAAACAATGCTTGCTTTTGTTTGTTTGGAACATTCATGAATTTGAACTTTTGAAACATTCACAATGTTTGCAATAAATTTTGATTGGCGATGATTTCGCGCAGTTGAAAACAATGCGCAAAGAAGAGTTTTAAATTTAAGAAGTTTTCTTATCAATCTGATGATGATTTAATTCAATTTTTACTTTAATTAATTTAATTGTAAATAAAAAATCAATAGATTATGACAGCATATTGTAAATCATTGATTGTTTATATTTCAAATAGGTCAAAGTGACTTTAAAATAAAAACATTTGATAAGACTAAATTAAAATATTTTTATTCGTTTGAAATTTGTTCACAATAACTATTTAATATTTCAAGAATCAAATAAAAAAACTTCTCAATGTCATCTCATCAAAAATTGTCAACTTGCAATCTTCAAAAAAAAAATCCTCAATAACAATACATTATAATGATTCCTATAAAAAAAGTTTCCTTTTACTTCAATGTAAATATAATATATATATATATTATATAATATATATAGTACCATAAGAGATTATTTAGAACTTAAGAAGGATTATATTTTATTTTGTAAGAAGTAAGCAAGAGGAAGAGGGAATAAATTTGAAGTTTTTATGTGAATGAGAGTAGAGGATTAAAGCATTCTTTTTTTCTTTTTTTAAAAAGGAAAGAAAATATAAATTTTAGTTATTGTTCTTTATACACAGTGTATTTTTTAAGAATTGAAAACAAAGCTTTAATTATTTTTATTTTGTATAGAATATATGCATTATTCCCATAATATTTTATTTATATATATTCGCTATAAATGATTTTTCATTCTAACTATTTGACTAATAACGGCACATTATAATTTCATTTAAACTCTAATTATTTATTTCCTCTTTTTATGTATATTTTTATCATCATCATATATTTATAATCATTATTTTATTGCATTAAGCATTTTCAGCAATTTAATTGTTTTGTTTAATTATTTGAATAAAAAAGTTTTATAGGCTGGATCACTCTAAAAAATTTTAATTTAATTTTGAAATTTATTTATAAATTTAAATCAAAATTTCTAATATTTCAAAATGTATTTATGATATGAAAACGTGAATCGCATGATTTCAAATTTTAAAAATAAATTTCTTCTCAATTTGAGGGCAAAATTTTCACCTGCAAATGAATGTGAAAATTCTGTCTAAACGTTCGGACAATTTCTTCACTTGAAAATATATGTGAAAATTCTGTCCAAACGCCAGGACAATTTCTTCACTTAGAAGAAAAAAATAATTTTTCGATTCGACTCAAGGACAAAATTTTCACCTACATTTGTAAGTGAAAATTTTGTCCTTACGTTAAGACAAAATTTCCACTCATAAATCTTAGTGAAAATTTTGTCCATCAGGAGGACAAAATTTCCGAATTTTTTTTTCTATGTGAAGAAATTGTCCTAACGCGAGGACAAAATTTTCACTCACAATTGTAAGTGAAAATTTTGTCTTCGTGTTTGTCGGAAAAACTGTCCTTTTTGTCTGAGAAGATTTTGTCTTTCGGAGATTTTGCCCATCCCCCATAAAAACATAACACATATTAAATGAGACAGGAAATTTTCATTAGATTTCATTTTTTTGACTATTTAAAATCATGCTGGACTTGAAAAGAAGTTTCTTTTATTTGAAAAGATTTTTGTTTAATTAATTAGCATTTCAGACGGAAGTTGCTTTGTCTCTTCTATTCAATAACATTTTCATCACATTCAAAAAATATCAAATAATAATAAAAATTGGTGTCTCTCACTCAGAACAGTGACTTTAGCAAAAATAATAAAATTAGAGACTCTAATAAGCAGTCATTAAAATAATTTTTATTTCAGATCTGCTTGATTACTACAAATACATTCAAATAAAAATAAGTTTTGGAATTTTTTTTGCATTACCTAGAATAGATTTTTTTGTATTTTGTGTGTTGACTTGTAACTGCACTGGAAAAAAATTTTTGATTGTGGATTCTAACTTATTTTGACTCAGACACGCACACACAAAAATAAATTTATTTATTTCTCGACTATCACGCACGTTTCACTTGATCCAAAATGTACACACTCGTTTATTCGCTTGCTGCTCACTACTTGAGTTTTTTCGTGTATGGTTTTGTGACTTTAACTCACAACTCTCGAAAAATTCTTTCTGTCTATTTCTCGCTCATGCGATGAAAGTTTCTTACTCGGTCTTCTTGATTGCCTGTGATAAAGTTTGTTTTATTTTGATTATTCTTTGCCAAGGTCTTTTACTGCGAGTTCTCTAATTGTTTTATCCGAAAATTACGATACTGAATTATAA